>OZ038508.1:90129550-90159550 GCA_964036315.1 Acanthosepion esculentum | reverse complement strand
ACTTTTGTAGCTCATGCCATGTGGGCATGATTCACACTTCCATACATTGCCCATCGGTTGCTGTTGATCTTGAAACTTAGTGCGTGCAGCAACGCATGTATGTGTGGTCCTGCAACACGTGCTGTGTTATGCGATGTGTCATGCGCTGATGCACATGCAGACGCATGACCTGCAGAACACAACACCTATTCAAGTTACCCATTGGCTACACAAAGCCCCTTTACTTGTCCAATCAAATGTTGCCGTGTCATATGCAGTCCTAAGCTCATTGCTACCAGTTAATTCCACTTCTACTTCTGTACGTCCAGCCCTGCTTACCCTTCTCTTGGCCAAGCATTCAATCTCTCTCAAGTGAAGTTTCCTTTTCCGTTGCATAAAGCCTACTACTACAGCTTTAAGGCATTGCTTTCATTTTGTCATTTATAGCTGTTCCCAATTTAAATCTTTTATTGCCCTGCCAGTTTTTGCATTGCATTCACTGTAGTAATAAGTAAGCTTGCTTTTTTATTACTCAACATTTATTTTTCCAACCTTTCCTAAAGTTATTCGAGCTTAGTGATCCCTGTAGCTTTACAGCGTTCTCTTCTGGTATTTGCCCACGCATTCCATTTGACCATTCATACTTGCCTAAGGCATGCCACCAAAGAAAAGAACTTGCCTATGTCGCAAAAAAGCTGCTGCCAGGTCTGCCATGCAAATAAGAGATAATGAATCATCTTTAGAATGTTCAGTTTGCCTGTCCCAAAATGCCTCTTGGAATGCTTCAATCAGAGCCACTGAGTCTGAAGATCAACGTAGCCATCGGCTTTCCAGAAGAGCATACCTGAAAAATGATGAACAAAGGACTCAACAGCTGAGGAGAAATGCCTCTTCAACTGTTGCTGTGCGTGAGGCTGAAACAGGATTGAGAATGCAAAAACGGCCATTTTCAGGGCCACCCTGCCATTCAAATTGTTACCCCACCACCATTTGGGAACGTGCTTCACTTGCACCCAATTCTTGTTACTAATATTGATTTTTTGGGTGGGCTGACTTTAAACTTAAACTACTCCAATTGAATAGCAAAAATTCCCAGTAATGAAAGGCCTGGCCGAAGATGGGTTATACTGCTAGTATATATATATGCGCTAACAATATATACATTTTTTATATATCAAGAACCACTTTAACAGAAAGAAGTATGAAAAAGAGTAAAAAGTTTTTGTGCAATGTGTTTCATCTTTTAGGACTTCATTGAACTAAATTTATGTTTAGGTTGATGTAACTACAGATGTGTACGAACAAGAGATACTGTGTATTTGGTAAATAATCTAACCAATTTCATTTAGAATTTATCTAATGTCAACTTAAAATTTGTCACAAATATGTCTAAAACAATAAAAGATTTAATTAATATAAAACAAAATAATAACCTGAAACTTGGAGTAGGAATTTACTCTATCACCTGTAATAATTGTCACAAGAAATACATCGGAGAAACCTCAAGGAATTTAAATAAAAGATTATATTGAACATAAAAGGGATCTTTTACAAAACAACAAACTAAATGCATTAGTTGTTCACCTTAACAAGACTGACCACAATTTTGATTTAAAAAATGCTACTTTATTTAAAAGAGAAAACAATTTACTAAGACGAAACTATTTAGAAAGTGATTTAATCATGAGATCATTCACAATAAATTTGCTTTCCAGGTTCTTACGTTTCACTATTCTTGGCAGATCTTCTGTTCTCACAATGTGGGATATTTAAGAACAAAGTGTTGGAAACATAAACAAAAAGAAAAAGAATATCAATGAAATTGGTTAGATTATATCCCCAAAACTAACTGGATATGAAACTGAGGAGATATGTATATTTTGAGATTCTATGATGAGAAAGACTATTCAGCCTAGCTTGATTGGCAATGTTCTTCATGGCCGAGTTGGTATAAGCCCATCGGATCTAACAACAATTCCCTCTGCCCAGGAGGATGCAGATTCAAATCCTGCTCAAGGTCACAGATTTTTATTCAATAAGATTTCTCGAATATTCAGGCCAGTAGACGAAAAGAAATATACTTGTAATCATGATTTAATCATTTACATTTAATCATTTACATTTCATCTAGTGTCATCAGGAGACTAGTGTGCAAACAGGAGTTTTTTATATTTTAATACTATTTTAATAAGTAATTAATCATATAATTTTTCATTCTGGAATCATCTGAGGATGACTTTGTTGCAGACACCATACAATTATACACAATGTGGGTCCACTTCTAATAGCAGGCCACAACAAGAGAAACATGAAATTAAAATATCATATAATTAGAGATATTTATTCAAATGGTACATACAAGACCTTTCCATGTTGTTGTTGGTCAGAAAGCAGCTCAGTACATTTTTACTGTTCTGGGGTCAGTCGTCAAAAATAAGAGAGTTTCTAAATTGTATGCCAAAGTGGAAATGAGGCAGGGATGTTATTGGCTTGTTTATTGACCAATCAGAGGACTCATTACATGCTGGTTACAACAATGCTGTGAAAGAGACCTCTGGATTGGTTATTTCCTTTATTTTTTAAAAGGAATCATTACAAGTTTATCAAATAGGGACATTTACTGCTCAAACGCATATCCAAATCCACTCATCAGAGTATAAAATATAAGATGATTTCTGATGAATTTTCTAAAAACCAAAGTGTGTCGTTATTACAAGAAATATGGTCGTCTACTATTGGTTTTATAAAGAACAAAACTGACTCAGAGAAAATATTTCACCCACATTTGAACTGAAAAAAAACCTCTGATAACAAACCTTGTTAAACTAGCAAAGATGAAAATATCAGATTTTAAAAATATTACATTTTTTTTCAGATGATCTGATTAAATAGTTTTACTGTACCTGATGCTTTAGCCACTGCCAATGAAGATTCATTAGCACCTGCTAATATCTGAATTCCTACGGGTTTCTTCCTGAACACTTCTTTGACTTTAGTTGCCACGACAGCCATAGCAGCAATTATTTCAGGGCTCACATCTTTGGGGGGTAAATAAGGCAGATCATGCATATTCTCCAACATTATTCCATCCTAAATGAAGAGAGGAAAACAAAAAAGAACTTAAAATTCTTGAAAAAGGTCAAGTTGATTAATTTTACAATATATCAACCTTGACTAGGAAAAGCAAAAAAAGAGAGTTCCACAATCAAAAAGTGTGAGAGAAGAAACTGTTAACACTCTCTACATTGTTTGGACTGTTGTCCTCATCTTTATTGTCATATTCATGATGTTTTGGCCTTTGTATGCTCTGGCCTTCTTCAGTTGATATACATTGGAATTTTAAGATATCCAGAAGAGGCATGGCACGTGGAACTAGAACAATCTACCCCAGTGGATGAAGTAAATGGTTTGGTTCAAAATTCCAATATATATAACCTGTAGCAGGCTAGAGCATACAATGGCTGAAATGTTGTGCATATGACAAAGATGAGGACAACTGTCTGAAGAATGTAAATAGTGTAAATAGTTACAATATATCTCAGAAATATAGACAGAAGAGACTGTTAGTGTAGAACTTACGATTACATGTAGTCATTTTGACTGTGAAATGATCAGATCTTGCTGTAAATCTAGTACTGCACTTAAATTCATAGAGTCTAGGTACTAAAGAAAGTCCATCAGAACAATTACCATGAAAGTATTTATAGAAAAGGCAGAGGGAAGCTATGTTATAGTGGTGAGAAAGGGATTGAAGTTGAGATGCCAGGTCAGGACCAATGACATTGCAGATTCTTTGGATTTTATCAAGGATCTCTAAATATATCGCAAGAGCACCAGACCAGATGTAGCAGCAATATTCTAAGCATGGATGAAATTTATGCTTATCTATTTATTCAACTAAATAGTATATTTGTTACATATTATAGTCAACCAAAAGAAAAACTTACATTAGTGAGAGAAAGAAACGTGAAATGCTTTTACTAAGTGAAAAGAATTAAGTAAAAAAAAAGCACTGTTATTTTTCTTTGATATGAGAAAAAGAAATGGCCAAGGAATTTAGTTATTTTGTTGTTGTTGTTAATCCTTTGACTCCAAGTGTATCGGCATGTGAGTGAATGTCACGAACCCAATTGGAATTATCAGAAGAAGATATAAAGAGGGAAAAAGGGAGTAAATATTTGGACTCATCCTATTTTCAAGTTAAATGCATTTGCAGACAAACTGTAAGAAATCAGTGTCAGGAATAAACAAGAGTAAATCTGATGTACAATAGTTTCTTTTCTAATCATTTCACCCCAAGCAAGGAGATAAAACCACTAAGATGCAATGGGGTTACTTAATATTGAAATTAAATCAAAGTGTAGAGCAATGACTAAATGTAATAGAAATATTCAACAAACAGAATTGACAAAGTATTTACATTAGTTGGACTATTGTCCTTATCTTTGTCGCCATATTTGTCACAACGTTTCGGCCGTTGTACACTCCGGCCTTCTTCAGATGGTTGGAATTTCGAACTGAACCCTTTATTTTGATCACTGGGGTAACCCTAACCTCTACCCCAGTGATCGAAATTCCAACCACCTGAAGAAGGCCGGAGCGTACAACGGCCGAAACGTTGTGACAAATATGGCGACAAAGATGAGGACAATAGTCCGACTAATGTAAATACTGTACATAATACCTCATCTCAGAAATATAGACAGACTCAGAATTGACAAAGTTTCCAAGAAACAATAACAAAAGAAAGAAAAGAACAGGGCAAAAATAATAGAAAACAAACAATATATGCCAAACAAAAGTAGTCGAAACATCAGGAATAAGACAAAAAGTTTATAAAGTCAGAATGGTGTTGATATACAAAAGGGATACAGTCAAGTGATTGTAGCATTCTGACTTCAAGATAAGAAAGAACAAAAATATGGTGGAAGAGACTGAGAATTGGTATATCTTACTGGCTAGGAAGAAATCTCAGCATGCAGTTGAATGATTTGTCTATAAATTTTTTTTTGTGGGGAGGAATGTTTTTGCAGTCATTCCATTCTTATTATTGGTAGAAAATAAAAAGAGTTTTGTGTATGAATTCTTTTTTTCCAGAACATTCAATTTTTATTGCCCAGAGCCAGATATAGTGTTGCCATAAACAGGCTCAAAATCAAGGTGTATCAAGAAAAGTCTGCTTGAACACCACACTAGTAAATAAATCTTTGCTCTTATGTAGTAGTAAGGGGCATAGAGTTGTAATTTTTTTTTTTTACATAGATCTGCTTTTACAGTTGAGTCAAAAAAGTAGACATGGGGGTCTACTAGCATGATCATTGTTTCATTTTTATCCCCCACCGCGCCATCAAATTTGTAATCTTTCTCTCTTCATGGGAGATATCCATTCATAGCTACCTGTTTTTTTTTGTTGTTCTCACAAATACTTGCTCTTTTGAAATTCATCTTTCTCTATCCAATTAGGTTATTCTTTGCTTTCTTTTGCTCTGATATGCCCTCTGAGTGTTAAATTCTCTAAGAACCTATTTTGACATTATGTGCACCAAAACCTTTAGTAGCCTCTTTCTGATTATTATACCCAATACAAGGACCAAAAGTCACTCAAGGTAGAGGGTTATTGAGTGAGAGTGTTGTAAGGATGTAATGGAGGAAATAAATAGTGCATATATGAAGGATAGATATCGGGTGACTCTAGTTGTGAAAAGGTTAAGATTTTAGTGGTTGGGGAAGCATCCTCTGGGGGGGGGGGGTCTCTTCTACAAATAGTGGCTTTTTGGGAAGAAGTTGTCAGAATGAAAGTTTCTTCTCATAGAATACAAAAATATGGAGACGATTCACCTGGGTGTATGTGACTTGGCGGATCTTAGCTGTGAAGGTCTGAACTAGTGGAAGTAAGGAATGTAACTCATTTGATTATTTGCCATAAAAATGGTGATGAAAAAGTGTGAGGCGAGCAATGTTTTGTATGTGGGGAAAGTGGTTTCAGGGTGGAAAATAATTCATCACTTACAAAGTAACAATCACTTCAACTCATGACTGAAGTGAGGACTGGACAGCTTCAACTGAGATACAAGCAGCAATACTCCATTCTTGGTCTAATCCGACTCTTGTCAAGATAGAATATGGCAACAGGAGTTCAATATTTTCTAGAGTGATATAAGGAACTGATTATCCTCCCTTTAGTGATGGTACGAATACATGAGCTCCATTTTGAGATCTGGAGTGAGCTTTAAACCCAACAGACATTTGAGGCAAGGAACTTCATTCAGAGTATGACTGCTCATCAGCATTGTTAAGGATTTACGGTTTTCAAATTTAGATCAATGGTTGAACCACATCTTGGTGGCTTCAAATCTTTAGAGAACAAGTTTGGCTGATTCGTTTTCTATGGCTTATCAACCCTTTGCAGGTCATGTAAAGCCAGAAAATATTCTTATATTGTAAAAATGTTCTTTGGAGATAATTATTTAGTGTTAGAAGTCTTACTAATTAATCCATAGCTGGGGGAGAAGAGGCAGATTCATACCTAATCAGAATTTGATAAACAAACAAGAAATTATGATGTGGATATAAAGTGTGTGTGTGTGTGTGGGGGGGGGGTCAATTCTATATTACAATCAATATATAAACTGATCCCTTACTTTGGGGTCACAGTAGTTTCTATACATTTATATTCCAGAGAATGTAAATAAATCTAAAAGACATGCTTGTGTAGCTAATCAGTATTTCATTGATTTGATTTTTTACAGCTTATCAACCATTTGCAGGTTATTTAAATCCAGAAAATACTTTTACATCATAAGAATGTTTTTTACACATAATGTTCTAGTGATACAAATCCCACCAATTAACCCATAGCTGGGGGGAGAAAAGTGAGATTCTTATCTTTTTCATGCGTATTTGCACGTAAGTGAATATAATGAACCCAATTGGAATTGGAACTCAGCTACCTGATTAAGAATTCCAAGCCATTATACGTTACACCTCCCACACATCTAAGCTTACAACACTTGGTATTCCCAAGTGGTCACCCATCTAAGTACTGATCAGGCTCAATATTGCTTAACTTCAGTGATCATATGGGAACAGGTGCTTCAACTTTAATGTGACCATCAGCCTTACAGAAAAAGACAATTTTGATATACAAATATGCCTCATTTAATCATGTGATGGGATTCATTTTAGATACTTTGAAACCCAGGCAAAGTCAGGTACGTCTGCTAGTTGGTATTATTTTCTTGGAGTCATTTAATAAATTAGAATTTAAAATCTAAGAAATATCAAAGTTTATTCATTGCAGTTGGTGGTACAGACATGAAAGCCCCTAAAATTGATTCATATTTGGAGGATATTAAGAAAAGCTTGCTTGTAAAATATTATTTAATATGTATCGCATTCTGATAATAATCAAAGAGGAAATAAGGCAGAGGAAACTCACCAAATTAGCTTTCTTATAGATTTCTGCCTCATGACAAGCTTTTTCAATAATTTCACTCATTCCAGAATTGTTTAATGGGGTGCCTACAAAATAAATAAAAAAAGGATTACAAATAAGAAAGAAAAAAAAATACGATATTTCCATTAGTATATATCCATCCACACACACAGATAGATAGATAGATAGATAGATAGATAGTGTGTGTGTGTGTATGTGTATGTGTGTGTGTGTGTGTGTGTGTGTCTGAATGCCAGTGTGTCACACTTTTTCATCTTTACTCCTAGAGGCCGTAGCCCAACATATCATACCATTTTGGAATCCGGCTGATTCCGTGAGCAAATTAAAAACATTCCAGGCCGGATCCGGACCTACAATCCTGAAATTTTGGATTCCCTAGTTTTCATTACTGCAATTTTCAACAATTTTTTTTTTTTTTTTTTTTTTTTACATAATTTTTTTTGTATGATAACAATTTTTATAACTTGAAAATAAATTTGGGAATAATTGAAATTAATTGCAAAATTCACCCATGAAATAAAAATAATTGTTTGTATGGAAAGTAAGGACCCACACAAATCTAATTGTCTTTAAATTAAGTTGCAACAGAAGAATTATCATTGAACTATTGAAAGGTGTTGTAGAAGAGTAAGTGTCATTGCTGACACTGTGGTTTGAAACTAGATTGCCAGTGAGCAACACAGGTGATTCCATTATTAAGTAGATTACGTGATCATAAAGGAAGTGAATAAATAGGAAGTAGCGTGATGACTATACAATCATTGTTCACTTTTCTTGTCTATCCACTATTGCTATATGTTCACTCTCTCTACTACTATACAGATTATGATTCTCTTCTGATCATTATACTATTTGGCGATTACTACTTGAACAAGTATTACTAGTGCAGATATTATTGGAAGGTTTTACTACTAGTACCGGCGTCTACAGAGTCTCAAATATAACAAGCATTTGGGGAAGTGATAACAGGTTTTTGCTTGACATAGCAAAAGTGACAAGTGAAGCCGTCCAACATTACAAAAAAACATGAGCTTAAATATTAATGCAATACTTAGGTTCAGCAATCAATTTTGAGTTCTTCTGTAGTTTATTGATTCCTATTGCATATGACAGCAGTATGCCTTGCAAATTAAAATCTCCACCAACAGAGGACCAGATTGCAATCAAAAGAGCCAAGGCTGCAGCGAGGAAAACAAAGTCCAGTGCAAATGAAAACCCAGATCAAATGGCAGTCAGGAGAGCTTCCAATGTGGAGAATATGCAAAGACTTAGGGACTCTCAAACTCCTGAACAAGGCCCAATCAAGAGCCCTCCACATGAGTGAGCTTCATTGCCCCTCAGTAGGGCAGATTTTAAACTAGTATATATATATATATATATATATATATATATATATATATATATATATATATATATATATATATATATATATAATGATATATAAATTTTTATATATCAAGAAACAATTTGGGGGAGGGAAGATGTATGGCAAAATGCAAAAAGGTTTTGTTTGATGCATTTCATCCTTTAGGACTTCATCAGACTAAGTTTGTTTATTTTGGTGTCTCCACACATGCACGAGAGAAATTTAGTTTAATTTTTTTTCTTTTTAAGTGTTTTGGGTAGATAATCTAGCTGAATTCATATAAATTTGTTTTGCTTATCACTTTTGTTATTGAATGTCGCACATTGTGATAACAAATCTGCCAAAAATGACAAAATGAATTGCACAAAATCTTTTTTCACTTTGTCATACATTTTTCCTACAAAATTGTTCTTGATATATAAAAATTTATATGTACAGCATAGCATGATATATATATATATATATATATATATATATTTTGTGTTGAAACATTTTTAAAAGCAGTAATTTGAGCTTTGCTAACTAGAAGTTCTCTGTGGCTGAATGGTCATAGCATGTCAGGCTTAATGACGATCCCATATAAGATACAGGTTCGATTCTTGTCAGAGAACACATATTTTCTATGAAATTTCTCAAACATTCAGGCAGGTAAATGTAATTAACCCTGTTTAATTAAAAAAAAAAGACCATTTACTCAAATAAGTGTATCAATAAAAAATGTAGAGACAGAAAATATATTAAAATATTTGCTGGATTGAGACCATTTCATATAATATATATATATATATATATATATATATGTGTGTGTGTGTGTGTGTGTGTGTTAAGGGAAAAGACAAGAGGAAAACTGTAGTTTTAGCCGCTGTGTTTCGTCCAATGTGGACTCTATTAAGACAAAAAATGAAATTAATTTATTGAAACAAAGTATCTATAAACAACAAACAAAATGTCGTTAGCAACTAGAAGAATTTAGAAGCGCTATTGCTAACAACGTTTTGTCTGTTGTTTATACATAATTTGTTTCAATAAATTCATTTTATTTTTTGCCTTGAAAATGTCCACATTGGACAAAACATGGCGGCTAAAACTACAGTTTTCCTCTTGTCTTTTTCTACCGGTTAATTCTGCGAAATCTATATATATATATATATATATATATATATATATGTGTGTGTGTGTGTGTGTGTGTGTGTGTGTGTGTGTGTGTGTGTATTTCTGTGTAACACAGTTTGTCTTTTAAAATTTTATTGGACTAAATTGATCTTTATGTTGATGTGACTACACATGCACATGAAAGAAAGGTGGTCACTGATAATTAAAATGTTTGTTTTTTTTAGTCAGGAGAAGCAAAGTGAAAGGACAATAAAGGATAAAGGAATGAGAAAGACAGAATATAACGACTGATGCCGTATCTAAATTATTGAAGATTGTGGCAGGGAAGCAAGAAGTCAGAAGAGAGTTCCAAAAGTGCAAAGTGCAAGAAAAGAAACTATGAGAAGAGAACTAATGATTTTATCTAAGCTAATTCAACAGTGAAATGGCGCAAACTTGTGGGCAAACTAGTAGCAGACTTAAATTCATGTAGTCATGGCACTAGAGAAAGAAGCTCATCAGAACAGAGTTGCCAAGAAAATGTTTGTAGAAAAGACAAAAGGAAGCCATGTCATGTCAATGAGAAAGTGACCAAAGTTGAGATGCCATGTCCGAAATTGGCTACTTTACAGGTCCTTCTTCAAATCCCAAGATACACAGGAGAACAAGACCACATGTGGCAGGAATTAGGATTCTGCTCATGATTGGAGAGAGCTTGTCTTCTTATTGTTTCTGTCTTTTTTTTAAAAATCATTTTACTCTAAGTAAGGTGATAATGCCACTAAGATGCAGGGGGTTACAGTGAGTGAAAGAGAATGAGAAGACTTTAGTAAGGAAAAGTAAGTAAAATGTCAATAAAGGAACAGGATTCAGCAAGACAGAAGATGACAACTGGTGCATTTGAATTTTTGAAGGTTATAGGTGGTAGGGAAGAAACAAATTGGAAGAGTTCAACAGGCGAGAAAAGAGACTCTTAGACGAGAACTGATGGTTGCATCTATCTTGTTCAAGAGTAAATCAGTGAGACTTAGATGCCAATTTAGTAGCACACTTGAATTCATGACGTCAAGGCACTAGGGAAGATGGCAATTGATGCTGTATTTAAATTTTTGAAGATGGTGACAAGGAAGAAATAAATCAGTTGGGAGTTCCTCAGGTGAGAAGTGCAAGAAAAGAAATTATTTGAATAGAAGGAAGAGTTGCATCTAGCAATTTCAACAGTAAAATGGTGAGACCTAGTTGCCAATTTAGTAGCATACTTGCATTCATGCAGTCAAGGTACCAAAGAGGAAAGTTCATCAGAAGAATTGCCAGAAAAGACAGAGGGAAGCCACATCACATTGATGAGAATACGACTGAAGTCAAGATTCTGTCTATCGGTAACAAGGGAGCATTTGTTATTTCCATTTTGTGGTGATATAAGTACAGATTTGGAATCAGAAAAGATTATGGATTTATTAGGTTGGTCCTTAGAAATGATTTCTCATGCTAAATCTATGGCTAAGACTTCTGCATTGTATTTTATAAGACAAAGATATTACTCAAGTGAAAGTGAATAGAATATTACCGTATATACTCGTAGATAGGTAGCACCTTTAGTTTGGGGTTGTCAAAGTGGGTATTTGTGGTTGACTCACAGATTGACCCCACTATAATCTGGGGAGTTACATGGCCTTTTTTTTTAACGTAAATATAAGTAATATTTGCTAAATATTTTCAAATATTCACATTTATTTCAAAACATTGCTTACATATATTAAAACATGAGAAAAGTGTTTATTCGTTTAGATATAGTTATTAAACTTCATCAGTCCTAAAATCACTTGAAAATGATCGTCTTTCATCATAAATCAGATAATAAATGGTAAATATGAGCAGTGCAGATTGATCACTTTTATTCGATGTGTGATGCGGTACTGCTGGAAGAGGCAATTGCGTAGAATTGAAATGTCAGGAAGAATTCATTTTTTCCCTATACTGTCACTTATGCAAGAGTCCAGGGTCCTCACCTGGTCTACTGAAACACCAGAGTCTACTTCAGATTCTCTATGATGTTGAGTGGATAGATCGCAGCCCTGATTTTTATTGAAATTTTAGTGAAAAAAGTGCAACCTATCCTTGAGTATATATGGTAGCTCAAGATACAGCTGTTACTTGTGAGTTTAAATCTAATAAAAGTACCTGGGTCTGTTATTTTAACCACTTTGTACCTAATGTGAGTCTAAGAAAAAAAAAAGATAGACTTTCTGCCAAAGAGTAAATTGAATCTTTTTACCCTATTTCCCATCCAAATATACAAATATAGGGCTTGGCCTTCAAGCAGCTGTTAGTTTTTCTTGAATAAGTATTAGACACCTAAGAACAAAAAGAACAGTCAGTGGACTTGCCCTTTCAAGCATTCTACTAGCGTGACAATATTCCTGTCACAGTTCAATGCTGCCACATGAGACACACACATGATGATTGTTTGATCAAAGAAGCATCTAGACTTGAACTGCGGTAAAAACATCCTTCTCCATATTTGAACCAGATAAGAAGACCATAAAACATAATAAAGGCTGATATTAGGAAGAGTCTTAATCCGATCTGAATTCATAATAAATATAAAATAAAATTGTAACAATCTGATTTGAATTTTTTCAATTTAATTCACCGCTTGTAAGGCAGTAAAGCCACTAAGACACAAAGTGTGAAAAGAAGTGTGAAAGAATAAGAAAAACAGAGGAATATTATGAAGGAGCGAGAACAATAGAAGAAGAGTAATCAAGAAGACTGTAGATAACAATTGACATTGCCTTTAAATTTGTTTTCTAATCATTTCACCCCATGCAAGGCAGTAAAGCCACTAAGACAAAGGGGTTCACTGAGTGTGAAAGAATAAGAAAAAAGAGAAACATTATGAAGGAGCAAGAAAATAATGACATCTAAATTTTTGTAGATCAAAGTTGGCTGGAAATCATGGAGCTGGAAGAGAGTTCAACAAGCAAGAAAAGAAATTTGACAATGAATATATATATATATATATATATATATATATATATATATATATATATATATATATGCACACCTAAAAATGTGTGTGCATAACCAAAAGGGTAAATATAAGTAGGCATATGAGCGAGTGTATACAAATACATATAAATACTTTATAGTGTAAGAAAAAACAATGCTCAATGTTAAACAACAGAGCTACTTAATATATATATATAAGAAATATATATAATATCTCACATTAATTGCAGAATACCGAATTTTAGGCCAAAAAATTTTTCCGGTGCTGGAATTAAATATAATTCCAGCACTTGAAAAATTTTTGGCATGAAATTCGGAAGTGTGCAATTAATGTAAGATATTATATAAGTATATACACATACATGTGTGTGTGTATATATATATATTTATATATATATATATTTAAGACATTTTTATGTTTATACATTTTTATAGATACAAACATTTAAGTAAATGCTCTGTTTTATAATAAACAGTATTTATAACATTTGCCGGCCTGAATGTCCGAGACATTTTCATAGAAAATATTCGTCCTCCAACAGGAATCGATCCTGTATCCTATATGGAACCGTCATTTAGCCTGACGTGCTCTTAACCAACTGAGCCACAGAGGATTGTTCGATTAGCAAGGTCGAATTTACTACCTTTAAATTTCAATCTTCCGTGAATCTCTCACGTACATTCATATCTGCTCAAAGCGTATCCAAATGTAAACAAATAATGCCACACATTATGAAATGGACAAAGTCTGACAATTATTTTTAAGACATTTTTATGTTTATACATTCTTTATATAGATACAAATATTTAAGTAAATGCTCTGTTTTATAATAAACAGTATTTATAACATTTACTGGCCTGAATGTCCGAGAAATTTTAATAGAAAATATTCATAATATATATATATATATATATATATATAAACTCCTAAATAAGCTACCAATTTGCTTTCTGATTTCCCAAGTAAATCATTTTCACCATGTGTTATCTAACATCGACTGACGAGGGACAATTTTTACAGTTCTAAAACAGAAATTTTTGTGTGGCGATGTAAAATATTATAATAATATTTTGCTCTATATTATATTAAGCACTTTTTAAAAAAAGTAAATGCTAAGAACAGTGGATTCTTAATCTGTCTCTTCTCTTTATTTGTGTATATATATATATATATATATATATATATATATATATATATATATATATATATATATATATATATATATATATATATATATAATTCCAAGATGATGAGACTATTTAAATCTAATCTAAATTAGACAATCTGAATTAGGATACACAACTACATGAATTAAAATTATATACATGCAACTACACAAGACAGATATATGTGAGATCTATTTAACAGATGAAAAACAAACAACACAAAATTAAAAAATGCCAGTACTTTCTCTTCCATATTTAATTTCTGATGAAGCTTAAATAAAAGCAAAACATTTATAAACATTTCCTATTTGTTTCTTATCTTATCACACACACACAACACAATTGCCAGCCGTTCCAATAAACAGTCAAGTAAATAAATAGTGTTTGTTGTAAATTCTAAAAAAAATGTATAAATTCCCTTTCATCATATGTTTAGGTTTTATTCCAATTCTAATCATTGCTTTTTAAAAACAATAAACATTGCTGAAGAGTGAAGGTAGTTTAAAAAAACACTGTCATAGGAAAAACTATGTCTAATTGCAGGCACGAAGGTCCATGTTTGCCAAAATAGTTATAGAAAAGGCACGGGGAAACTAAGATACAGCGTTGGGAAAGGGACAGGAGATGCCAGGTTAGGACTGATAACATTGCTGATTCTTCTTTAGATTTTATGTATATATTTAATAAATATAATGTAATTTCACTAATCTTTTTTTTTTAATCGGAATCACCCCAAGTAAGGCAGTAATGCCACTAAAGCACAAGGGATTACAGGGTGTGGAAGAATTAGGAACGGAAATATTTAATGATGAGTTGAAAGCGAATAGAGTAATCAGTTGGAGAGTAGATAGCAATTGACAGTTTTTTGATAGCATGGTTTATCATGTACATCTGATAATTTTAGAGATATAGTTATATAAGAATTATGTTTGCCCCTCCCTTCATTAGTTCCTTAGTTTGCACAACCGTTATTCCCTGCCAATAATAATTTTAGAGAGAAGAAAAAACAGAGGGATATTTCTTGGACAATATTTACAATTTTCTCTGAAATTAGAACATGACCTATTCAAAGCAAAGGAAATATTTTTTTTTAATCATTTCACCCCAAGCAAGTTAATAAAGCCACTATGATACAAAGGGGGTTACTGAATGTGAGAGAATATGAGGAAAAAAAAAGAAAACGTTAAGGAGAGAGAACAATAAAAGAACAGGAATTAAGAAGACAGAAGATAACGATTGACATTGCATTTAAATTTTTGAAGATCAAAGGCAATAAAGCCACTAGGACGCAAGGGGTTACTGAGTGTTAGAGAATATGAGAAAAACTACTATTAAGGAGAGAGAACAATAAAAGAACAGGAATTAAGAAGACAGAAGATAACAGCTGACATTGTATTTAAACTTTTGAAGATCAAAGTTGACTAGAAAGCAAGAAACCAGAAAAGAGTTTCATGAGTGAGAAGTGTGAGAGAAGAAACTATTAGCATAGAACTTACGGTTGCATCTAGCAGCCAATCTAGTATACACTTAAATTCAAAAAGTCTATGCATAGAAGAGGAAATCTCATCAGAACAATTACCATGAAAATATAGAAAAGGCACAGGAAAGTGGTAGGAGAGGGATTGAAACTGAGATGCCAAGTCAGGACCAATAATGTTGCAGAGTCTTCTTTGTATTTTATAAAAATCTATAAATACATCACAGAACAACCAGACCAGATGTGGCAGCAGCAATATTCAATGCATGGACAAATGATTATAAAAATAAACAAATAAATGAGAATTTTTTTAAAAAGTGACAAAAAAATCTAATTCCCATGATTCCATAGGAAAAAGGAAAACGCCCTACTGGCAAGAAATTTAGAGACTTTCACATTTCGTTGGCCTCTCAAAAAGAGAGCCCAGGAATGAAGACCACACATAAGTTTCACACAATTATCACTTTCTCACGTTTAATATTACCTTTTAATGATAGATTTATCACTTGCAAATAATTTATTCATTCAGCACAACAAACACAAATATCAGAAACATTTACTAACAACCACATACCAAGTACTTTCATATATCCACTGAACTACTACAACCAAATCCTTCTAATAATAAATCCTTATATATATATATATATATATATATATATATATATATAGATATAGATATATATATATATATATATCCAAGTATAGGATTGGTATAGACAGAATAAAATTCCAATAACCAAAAGCACTGTTCTTAAAAGAGTGCTCAATACAGAGTAGAGCAAATAGTATTTATTCAAAATTATAACATAAACATGTTATAACATCACTACAAAAATAGCCATTTTGTTTCAACACTTCTCGTGTCTTGTCAAGTGATTGTATTCATTGCAGAATAAAGAGTTTTAAAAAGTACAAAACCAAACAAACTCCCCTCAATAGGGGAAACATTGTTATGTAAGCTACAATGACCAATCAAAATACAAGTATATGATAATTCAAAAAACCTAACAATGATCCTTAGATATAATTTATTAATGTCTTAATGTTAATGTTAGACTAAATTAGAAATCATTCTGACAGATAGTTTATGCCACGATTTCTTTTGTATTTTACCTATTTGCTAATAAATATGGTAGTTATTTATAGTTGACAATTTATTTGAAATTTTAATAAATAAACTTTAATCGAAAACAAGTGTCTATTGATGTCAGACACATTTTTTTTTTGCTTAATTTTTGAAGGAATTCGCTTCCACAGGTCAAAGAAGAAATGAACATCTTCCTGGTTGTAGTTTAAGGCATCTTCTAATTGAGTGTACAATTTCAAGAATATTGGTAAAAATTGGTCACTTGCAAATCAAAGTAAGTGTAAAATTTAGTCGGGGGGGGGGATCATATTTTGTATTTTTGACTGTTCAAAGCAAAATACTCGCTGTAAAAAAATAATTCAATGAATAAAAGCACATACAAATTACATATTTAGAAAGATTATTTTCTTTCCAGCCATATGAATATTTTTAAGATTGGACCAGAAATACACGATACATTGTGAGTTGAACAGACTAAGTTGCAAATTTATCACTCTCAAACGAAATCAGATATCAACTGAAAATGCTATCATTACACAAGAAAATGAATGGTTACCTTAAAAAGCAAAAATACTAAATTAAAAACTGAAAAACCGGATTGAAATCCATGATATCAAGAAAAAACTGGAAACTGATACCGAAACATACATTGGCAAACCGACCAACTCTAGTACACACAAAAAAATTGTACTTGGATTAAACAAAAATTACAATATAATACATATTACTTATAATACATTCCTTCTTGCCATCAATTTTGATGACATGGGTACACTAGTTTATATATATATATATATATATATATGAATAAATATAGTCTTAAAGTGTGCTATATTTATGGGATAAAGTGCTCAATATCAGAGATAGAGCGTGTGTAAATATAAAAGTGAACATAGAAGTCAACACTTAGAGGTGACAGTCTGTTTCATGCTAGATGCAATTGATTGCATCTAGCATGAAACAGACTGTCGCCTCTAAGTGTTGACTTCTATGTTCACTTTTATATATATATATATATATATATAAAAATAAAAAATATATATATATATATATATATAATATATATATATAAAATGCAAGTCAAAACTGTGCAAAGCAACAGTAATAAGGCAAAAAGTTCACAAAAAAAGAATTTTATTCACATGCAATTGATTATAACATTCTGGCTTCTAGGCAAAAAAGAAACAAAAAAATATATACTGAGTGAGACCATGAATTGGTCCAATTTTATTGGTTAGGTAGAAATCCCAGCACTCATCTGTCAGAATGGGCACTTCAGTGTTAGTGTAATGGTTACTGCACTTGTTTTGCTAGAACAATTACAAATGAGTAGTGAGTTTGATACTCACTGGGTGGCTCATACTTTCAGCCTTGTACCACATCTAAGCCACAGTTCAAGAAATGCCCATAAAGCTGTGAGATTTGTCTATAAATATGGGGAGAGGAATGTTCTTAGCAATCATTCACAGAGGTTGAAAGAAACATATTTTGTAAATTCACTTGAATTCAATCAACTTCTGCTAACAGTCTAATGGCAGACATGAATAAACAAACCCAAGTGTATTTAATAAAACAAAATATTTGATAATTCGATTGAAACTTGTTTTGTTTTTTTTCATAAACACACAAACGATCATTTCTGTAAACCCGTAATTTACAGGGTCCAACAATGTTTTTTTCTCATCAGTGAGAGAATTTGACTCTTCAATCAGGAAGCAACCCCAGAGCAGCTTCACCCTAATTAGGAAACACCTGTGGATAACAAATATACCATCTGGACATAAAAGAAAGTTTACATAAATAAATACAGCTGAATTGCTAGAGATTTTCTTTCTTAAACCCCATTAATGCTGCTAACCATAATTTTCTCGGATCAATGATTAAAAATGATTTCAAGCGAATGATTCCTTTAGGCTTTAAAGCAAACAATCCTTCAGAAAAGGTAATACAAATTCACTGGATTTGCCAAATAACAAAAACCACATCCCTTGAACATTTCTAACGACAAAACTAGGTTCGCACATTTAACTAGAAGGGAAAATAATGATATTGTTGGGGACGAGTGAAATTTATTAAGTTTTCTTAACTAGAATGTTGGAATTGATCAGAAGGATTTTGTGGGTTAGGCTGGTGTGTTCTAATCATTCATCCTCAACAATAAAATATTTTACAATATGAAACACAACGAGGCAAAAAAAATCAATTCAAACAATACGCACATTCATATACAATTAAGAAAATATTTACAATAATGTTTTGAGATATCAAATGTTGGTGTGTTTGTATTTGTATTAAAATATCAGGTTTGTTTGAGTGTTTCGATATATTTGTGAACTATTGCAAAGTTATAGTCAAATGAGTTTTTTTGGTAAATTAAATGTTCATTTACTATTCAATGTGAATGTGTATGTAATTATTTATGTACTGTTTTTTGGTTAAGTCGTTCGCAGTTGCGTACCCTTAACTGTAGTTTAAGGTTTTAGTTCGATCGTAATTTTTACTTGAATAGTAGTGAATATAATTGTTCACTTTAGTTAAGTAAAGTTGTTTGAAGTTCGAAGTTCTTTTTTGATCACAGAAGATTATTCGAGCCAAATTGTCATTGAGTCAGTGATGTTCTTTTGTGCGGGAAAGTTATTATTTTGAATTACATGATTTTGTTTGGCATCTCTCTGTGTTCGATACGCTGACTAAAAGGTTCATTGACATCAGTGTTACCGAAAAGTTTAACGTCTCGATTCATCGAGACAGGTGTTCGTAATTGTCACATTTTGAAGCTTGGAGTGAGTGGTCAAAATTGTCTGCTGCTGTTGTTGTCTCTCGCGGATGTCGGACTCTGCTGTCGTGTTTTTGGGTTTATATAAGGTCATAGTCACGTGGGGTGGCTCCTAAACGTATTGTGCCAAAATCTGCTTGTGCAAGTGCGGGTGACTTGATTGGTCGAAAAGGACCAATCAGTGAGCTAGATTTGTGGAGAATAACCAATAGTAGCTCGCTGACATTGCTTGTATGAAAGTTGATATAATGGAATAGTGCATTATACGAATAGGGTAAAACTGGGTTATGGACGAGCCCACAATATAATTAAGCTAATAACTTACTACAAAACCAAAAACAAATGGTTTGCAGAGAAACTTTTATCAATATTAGAAAGAGTGATAATATTTAATGTTCTTGAGAAGTCAAATTTTCTGAAAAAATGTTTTAAAAAATATTTGATAAATTTCGACCAACAATAACGCTAACTTTTCAGTCAATGAATGCTGAATGTCTTGTGTAAGGAAATAGCTAATTTCACCATTTCCATCATAAATTTCAATCATCACTAACGCTAAATGTTAAGTCAACGATTGCCTCAAGTTTCCTGTATGGAAACGGCTAATTTCACTATCACCATAAATCCAGCATTAGATTAAGATTCATAAGATTAAAAACAGAAATTTGGCATTAATTATTGCAAAAAGTACCATATTTTCTTGTGCACAATATCAGAAATTTTGAACAAAAATTAAAAAGCAAAAAGGTAAGGGTCACATTATGTGCAAGTACAAGTTTTTGGAAATTTTTACTCAGCTTAAAAAACCTCTTATTTGAAACTCAATTTTGCTCATTAGATAATTTTTTTTTCAAAGACAATTTTTTTTATTTTCATAGCTTAATATATAGAAATATAATAAAGTCATACCATACCTAAAAATCATGACAGATTAATTAACATCTTAAAAATCTATTACTGGATATGCCGAGTTAATACCTTTTTTTCAAAAATAAGTTTTGAAACTGAAATTAAGAGAAACATGCAATGGCCAAATATTTGGTTCATTTCTCTTCCTTATAGTGAAAAATAAAATATTTTAGTGAAATATATATATATATATATATACAACACTGAGATTTTAATGGATAATATGATGCAATTTTTAAAAAAATATATAAATTTATATGGCCATACTATTGGGGTTGTATTATACTTGAGTCATATTATACATGAGTCAATACTGTAATAACATCTTACATTTAGAAACATTTTTCTATAAAGATGTCAAATAATTTAATAAAATTTAGATTCTATACTTTGATGAGATGATAATCATTATTTCGCCTTTAAAATACTTATCTTAGATGTGGCACAAGGCCGAATGTATGGGGCACCTAGTGAGGATCAAACTCACAACTCAGTCATAAATGAACAAGCAGCCATATAAAATATTTATAAAAAGCTTTTAAGTCTTCTTCGTTGTTAAGGTCACGACTTACTGTTGAAATACTGGTTCCTGTCTGATAACCAAAGTTGAACAATGTCAAGCCTGCTTAATACCTAGATGGGAATACCAGATGCTGTAAGCTTCAGTATGTAGGTGGTGCCATGGGTAACAACCCCGAATTGAAACTCAGAGGGCCAAATTCCAATTACAGTCGGGTTAGCTATAATCACTTATACACAAATACCATTGGGATTGGTATGAATACACCTCTTCTCCCCAGATGTGGGTTAAATAGTAGGACCTATATCAGTAAAATCATTATTATCTACAAAAGATTCTAACAATCCCAATCTGTATCTGTTTAAATTTCTGAGATGAGGTATTATGTACATTATTTGCATTATTCGGACTATTGTCATCTTTGTCGCCATATTACAATGTTTCGGCCGTTGTACACTCCGGCCTTCTTCAGGTGGTTGGAATGTCAAACTGAACCCTTTATTTAGCTCACTGGGGTAGACTGTTCTACTTCCACATGCCATGGTTAATGGATGTCAGTTGTCAGTTATCTCCTGTTAATTTCCCTCTGAAAGTTCTCCGCTGCCTTAACTGGGTATTGAACTCACACTCTTTGGGTCCTGTCACTGGATCTAACCAACGCCTTTATCCACTGTGCCATGTGTCCTTGATAACTGACATCCATTAAACATGGCACGTGGAACTAGAACAGTCTACCCCAGTGAGTGAAATAAAGGGTTCAGTTCGACATTCCAAGCACCTGAAGAAGGCCGGAGCATACAACAGCCGAAACCTTATAATAAATATGACGACAAAGATGGGGACAATAGTCCGAATAATGTAAATAATCCCAATCTGGCTTTAAATAACCTTTAAAAGGTTGATAAGCCATAAAACAAATCAATCAATGCTACAGAAAGGCAATAATGCCACTAAGATGCAAGGAGCTACTGGTAGTGCAACAGAATAAGAAATCTTTAAAAGGAACTGGAAACCCAATCCTAATCAGTAAACAAGGGATAAATTTCTATTCCTGTTCAGATGATTGGGGAGGAGTGTAAATCAAATGATAGGCAAATTTATTTACTCTTTATAATTCTGAGCATTGAAAGCACCACTTTGTCCTAAATTGGACTACAATCCTAGATTCCACTAGTCCAGACCTTTCCAGCTAGGACTCAACATGCCATGTACACAGAGCCAAATTATCTTCATTCCTTTTATATTCCATTGGTAAGGAGGAAGTTCCACTCAGAAAGCTTCTTCCCAAGAACTGTTGCAATGTGGAACAGACTCTAAAGAGCTGGGCTGGTATGTACTTTCCTGAACACCCTGACCAGGGGTGGGGACCAAGTCTCATTAGGAGCCACAGGCAGTGCTTTGTGACCCTCACTTTCTTATCATTTGCTTTTTTCTACCTACATTTATATAGGTTACTAATTAAACTAAGCTGACTATTAAAGGATAAAACATTTTTGTGGATATTGATGTCATTCTAGGTTTTAGGTTTTTCTTTGTCCCAATCTATGAATTTGGTTTGCTAAGTCTAAAAAGAAAAAACTTTATAAAATTCAATATTTATTTATCCATAATGTTGAATATGTTAAAATTCTTCAACATTTTAATGAGAAAAATCTCAAGTTGACATTAAAAATTGTCGCAAAACATTGTTGATTTATTTAAGATAGAATGATCTATTCTGACATGTCTCTAATTTGTATTTAGATACATCGTATTTATTCTCAATTTTTCTAGTTGAAGTGTTCACCTACATTGCATATGATCCATTATTGTACATAATTAGGTTACAATAAAATTGGTATTTTATATGAATTTCTACCTTATGAAAATTGAAACATAATAGAGTGAGTGGGGGTGTATCATAGCAAGTCATTAAACCCTTGCACTGGCCCTGAAGAGGATGCTTCTCGGATTACTATAATCTTAATCCCTTCAAGTCAAGGGACAACAATTATCTTTCCTACATACCTTGAGTGGCTCTTAGGCCATGTACCTCAAAATTTTGCCCTATATCCTGCAAATCACAGGTTAGAGAATCTTTGAGTCAATATTGTTTTTTCTTACTTATATCCTATGACCTTTCCTTATTTCCACAACATTTTACAAATAATTTTTATAATGGAAAACAAACAACTTGTGAAGTATTTTTTAGTAAAATAAACAAAAGTGTTGCATTATGCATTTTTTTTACTCCACAATTTAAGCAGTAAAGTGTGTCTTCTCAAAAAAAATGACAATGCAGTCACACTAACGTTTGCCTTGAATCTCTATTATTTTGGTTGGTTGGTTGATTTTGTTTAGTGGCATATCAACACCTCTATGGGTTATTTAACGCCAAAACATAAATATTTTGAACACAATTTTATGGCTTCAACTAAATATATTTTGAATGCAATTGTATGCCTTCAACTAAATATATTTTGAATGCAATTGTATGCCTTCAACTAAATATATTTTGAATGCAATTGTATGCCTTCAACTAAATATATTTTGAATGCAATTGTATGCCTTCAACTAAATATATTTTGAATGCAATTGTATGCCTTCAACTAAATATATTTTGAACGCAATTGTATGCCTTCAACTAAATATATTTTGAACGCAATTGTATGCCTTCAACTAAATATATTTTGAATGCAATTGTATGCCTTCAACTAAATATATTTTGAACGCAATTGTATGCCTTCAACTAAATATATTTTGAATGCAATTGTACGCCTTCAACTAAATATATTTTGAATGCAATTGTATGCCTTCAACTAAATATATTTTGAATGCAATTGTATGCCTTCAACTAAATATATTTTGAACGCAATTGTATGCCTTCAACTAAATATATTTTGAACGCAATTGTATGCCTTCAACTAAATATATTTTGAACGCAATTGTATGCCTTCAACTAAATATATTTTGAATGCAATTGTATGCCTTCAACTAAATATATTTTGAACGCAATTGTATGCCTTCAACTAAATATATTTTGAATGCAATTGTATGCCTTCAACTAAATATATTTTGAATGCAATTGTATGCCTTCAACTAAATATATTTTGAATGCAATTGTATGCCTTCAACTAAATATATTTTGAATGCAATTGTATGCCTTCAACTAAATATATTTTGAATGCAATTGTCTGCCTTCAACTATATATAAAATGTATTGTTGGTCATTTTACTATAAATAGTTATTATTGGTAATTTTTTTATATAAAAATGTATTGTTGGTATTTGTACTATAAAAAATGTATTTTTATACTTTCATATTTTGTTTTTGTTTAAGGGTTCACTATTTGCCCATAGCTGGGACCCTAACAGGTGCTACCACCCCTGGTCAGGGTGGTCCTGGGAACAACAGAGGTTGTTCCACATTCCTCAAAACCTCCAATCTCCCAATCAGAGGCCTTTGCTGCCAGACATAGTTTATCATCATATACACAGGACACCTAATATTTTAAGGGCCTTAAAAACATATACAGAATCAGTCATGCACAATATTCAAAGGTATATTTAAAAAGTTCAGATCTTTAAATTCCATGTCCCTTCTGGACATTCATGATCATGACTCTCCACAGATTCTTTTTCTTTGTAGGCTTACAGCAATATCACGTTGAAATATCAAACAATCACCGAAGTTAAGCAATGTCAAGCCCAGTCAGTACCAAGATGGGTGACCACTTGGGAATACAGATGCTGTAAGCCTGGATGTATGAGAGGTGTAATGGAAAATAACTTGAATTTTGGAAAGCCAAGTTTCAATTCCAGTTGGGTTTGTTATATTCATTTACACGCATATAACTTTGGGAAAGGCATGAATACACCCCTTCCCCCTCCACCTATAGGTTAATTAGTAGGACTTATTTGTAAATCATTATTATCATAAAAAAATTCTTACAATTTAAAAATATTTTCTGCTTTAAAAAACCTGCAATGGGTTGATAAACTGTAAAAAACAAATCAATCCTTTTTTGTTATCTATGAATTTCTCTGCTTTCTTGAGTATAGTGGTTTCCTGTTGCTTACCTAGACTTGTTTCTACCCAAGTCTAAAGAGCTCCTTCTACCCTGTTATTTAACCCATAGATAAGGGAGAAAAGAGAAGGGTTCATGCTTTTTGCAAAAAATAACCATTTGACAAGATTATCTATGTTTATAATAAACAACTTGATCTATATTCAAAAAGCTTCTGAGAATTTGTGCTGATAAGTCAATCAACTTTAAGAAATTACTCTATTTTTCACAAAATAATTTTTAACAAAAGAATAACAAGAAAAATTCAACAATTAAAAGGAAGATAATATCCAGTTTGGGTAATGGCTCACGAGCACAGAAAATGGAATCATCAAACCAAGTTCAAATTTCAGGCTACCTATTTTGCATAAATCAGTCTCTTCTTCCCTCGAGTTTTGACTTAAATAGTAGAGTAGACTGGATTCCCTAGACTTGCCTGGCAACCAGTCTAAGAGAAGGAAAGCTCTGAATTCAAACCTATACAGAAACTAATGAGAAACCACTCCACTATCATTTCCAAGTAGCAATGGTAATTCTTAAATAATAAAAAGAAAAGGAAGCTGTGGAGAGCCATGATCCCTTATGTCCTAAAGTGACATAGCATTTAAAAAAATATTCCTTTCGGTTCTAGTCCTTGTATTCATACTAATGTAAACGTTTGTACTTAATATTAATAAATATTGTTACAGGTTAAATAGAATGTTAGATTGGGCTCTCTAGCCTGGGTTGGCAACCAGCCTAAGAGAAAGCCAATTCTCAATTCCAACCCATTGAGAAGGCAATGAGAAATCACTCCTATCTTCCCCAAGTAGCAATGGCAATTTGAAGATAACAGAAAGAAAAGGAAGCTGTGGAGAGTTATGTTCTAAAGGGACATGGCATTAAATAAAATAAATATCCTGCTGTAAGCATGTTTTGTTTGGATTTTAACATCTTTTTTCTTTCTGTTTGTACTTATTTTCTAGAAGGACGTCTGTTTTTCCCATGTAAGACTTTATAAGACTTGTATAGAAACTTTAGATGCTAATGTTTTGGAAAAAATAGAAAAAGAAGTTTTTTTTTTTAATTATCTTGAAAATTAATAGCAGTAAGACAAACGATACAAGTCAGCTCAATGAAACTGTCACAGATTGAGGCCAAGAGGACACAGTTAGTCTTTTGTTAAGTTTTCAGTTCCAGCAAAACGTGAAGGCACTGAAGTGTTTTTTGTTTTGATTTTAAATACATTATTTTATTTTTTGGCTTTTCATTTGTACTTATTTCAAAAACAGTTTTCAAGCTGTATTACTGGTTTCCACTAATGGGAACATTTTTATTAGATGTTAATGAGCATTGTTATAGGATAAATAAAAAGGTAGACTTGGTTGTCTAGCCTTGGGTGGCAACCAGTGTAAGATAAGGAAAACTCTTAATTCAAAACTGTAGAGAAGGCAATCGGAAACTACTGACATGAAGTGGAAAGATTATATTGATACAATTGCAAGGTCTCCTGCTAGTAAAATTGGTTCATTGTGTCGTGCTAGACAATTTTTATCACCAGAATCTATCTTACATATTGTTGTAGGGTTACTGAATGAGGAATAACCAAAACAGAGGTTGGAAATAAAATTGTAATCTTTATAACATCAACAAAATACAATACTTGCCGGCGGCATGAAGTAGGTAAACCATTGATAGCAATGGACTACTTAGACAGCATATTACCCCCTTAGAATAGTGTCCAATGTATTTTTGAGGATTGGGACATACTCATTAGTGTTCATAGGTATGGTGTATAACACATATTTATAAGTCTACCATTTGTAAAGCCTTTGAATAATGCTGCCACATCTGGTTTTGTGCTTCTACTACATATTTAGTGATTCAACATAAAATCCAAAGAATCTGCTATTGGTCTGACATGGCATCTTGGCTCCAGTCATTTTCCCATTGCTGTAACATAGCTTCCCAGTGTCTTTTCTATATATACTTTCACAGTAATTATTCTGATAAACTTTCCTCTATGGTACCTAGACTTTATGAATTTAAGTGTTCTACTAGATTGGCAGCAAAGTTTCATTCATTTTACAATTGAATTGGCTCAATGTAACCATAAGTTCTATGCTAACAGTTTCTTCTTGCACACTTCTTGCTTCTGGAACTCTTTTCTGGCTTCCAATCAACTTTGATCTCCAAAAATGAAATTGTAATGCCAATCATTATTTTTGTCTTCTTAATTCCTGTTCTTTTGTTCTCTCCTTAACAGTTTTTTACCTCATATTCTCTCACCCTCACTAACCTCTTGCATCTTAGTGGCTTTATTGCCTTGCTTGGGGTGAAATGATTAAAAAAACAAAAAAAAATCCTATCTTCCCCAAGAAAACATTTAAAATAATAAAGAAAAGAAAAGAAATATATGGGTGAGGGTGTCAGGGTCATCTACATCTTGATGGGGCATGGCATTTTAAAAAAAAAAGATTTACATTCAATTTTACCTTAGATTTTACGTTATTTGAATTTTTTTTTTTTAAATTTTAAAAGCATTTAATAGTTTTTCAAAATTTCATGAAAATACGTAAAGCATAAGTCTTGGAAAAACTTTAAAATCACCATAAACATCTCTAAAGTTAGTGAAGTTAACATATCTAAGCCCATTTCTTTATTAATGCCAGTTAGGATAGCGACTCTTGTCAATTGGTTTCTTTTATTAAACATCATCAATAGACATGCAAGGTAGCGGAACTATTACCTGCATAAAAAATGTAATCGGTGAACCGATGAGTGTTCATGCTCACTTAACTCTGAAGTCCTTGGGAAAAGTATAAATCTACATCCTAATGCTTTTTCCCATTGTCAAATATCCTGACAAAAAAGTCTTATTTCTGGCATGTCACATGGCATGACATAAAAAAAAGAGTTGGTGAGTGAACATTTAGACAAATATTTCTTCTACACATTATCAATCTTGACAGATGCCAGCAGACATGATGAAAAGTTGTCCGTATTTTTTAAAAAAATAATTTGAAGAAAATTATAAAAATATACGTTTCATTAAAGAAGAAAGACAAGGTACTGTGAAGCTATTCTTATTATTTAATTTTTCTTTTTTTCCAACAAGTGTTTTCTTTTCTGGACACAGTGTGTGTAGAAACAGTCCAAATCCTCAAAAATAACAACACACCTGCAAAATCAAAACTACAACAAACGAACATTATTTATGAGTTCAAATGCCTCTTAAGGAACTGTGTTCTTGATCAAACCAAACTCATAAATGATTACATCAGTGACACCAACTACATGCCTATCCAGATGACTTATGTCTCACCTATCCGGCCGCAGCTTCATTAGAACTCATTTAAACACACACTCAAACCTAACAGACTCCATCTGAAAAACATACTAGTAGAAAATACAAGCATAATAATCTCATCGACATGCAAAAAAGAAAAAAAGATTAAAAATAATAGAAGCCTTAATAATAAAAAAGAAAAGGCTAACACTCAATAATATTAACTATGAACATGGCCACAATGTGCTGACAGTGTTTGGAAAATAAAACATTCCTATAACTGTAGATACGTACATAACACAACCCATACATCTAGTTAAAAAGTAAAAATAAAATCAACCTTGACTAAAGTCAGAATTAACAGAACATTTGGACAATTTCTACACACTGTGTGTCCAGAAAAGAAAACACTTGTTCGAACACAAGAAAAATTAAATAAAAAGCTTGATCGCAGTACCTTGTCTGTCATCTTTAAAGAAACATGTATAAAAGAAGAATTGCTGCCTAAATACACTATATATATATATATATATATATATATATATATATATATATATATATATATATAATTGTACACTGCCAACATAATTGTCAACAATAACTTACCAGAAAGATCCAAACTACATGGGGCCAACCTTATTTATGAATGTACACGTGCCTTACAGAACTGCGTTCCTGACAAAAATAAATTTGTGAATAATAATTATATTGGACATTTCAACTACACACTTATCAAGAAGACTTACTTTGCATATATATATATATATATATATATATATATATATATATATATATATATATATATACACACACACACAGAGTAATACCTTGAGATACAAGTTTAATTTGTTCCAAGACCAAGATCGTAACTCAAAACACTTGTATCTCAAATCAATTTTACCCATAGAAATTAATGTGAATATTTCCGATCCATTCCAGGCCCGTAAAAATTCATCACTGTTCTTTACGCTTACTTTCTTCAAGACCCATGGTGTCACTGAAGGGATTTTGCAAAATAACATCAAAAAAGACAACACAACAAAAATCCTTCCAGAGCAGAGGTGAACACATGTACTGTGGATGCTTAACTAAAATTTGCTTGTATCTCAAGGTAAAAATTCGGACAAACTTTGACTAGTATCTCAAAATGTTACTATATATATATATATTATTATTATTTTGAATCTATCATGGCCTATAATAAAAAATTTGGTTTTATGCCTTAATATATATATATATATATATATACACACACACACACACACACACATAATTATATAGAAAAGATTTTTTTTAAATATTAACACCAAGGTCGTTCAAAGCCTTTCCTTCTATAACAAGGAAACAAAAAGCTTCAAGGTGAAAAGACATCCTAGCAATATTTTGTGGGGATGTCCCAATTGTAGCTTCAGTCACAAGTGATTACAAACCTCGCCCATTTTTTTTAAACAAAGCTACTTTGAGAGAGCTAGGAGATAAAACTATACATTCAGCTGAATCTGTTTGTCACTCAAGACAAATTGCTGACATGACACAAAGTAGCGATTGCTCTTAGCTTTCCATATTGAGAGAATTTAACCCTTGACCTTTCATATCTACATTTGATTGACCATCAAGTTTGTTTTTTCCTTTTTCTCAGCCTTTTTCCTACCCAAAGCGTTTTACATTCCTTTATCTTTCATTGACTTAGATTTAATAAAGTATTAAGAGGTTTTGTTTATTCACTTATTTGTTCAAACGAAAATGAAAAATGAACATTGAAATTTGAGAAACCAGTCATCTGCTTTCCTTTTTGGACTAATAAATGAGACAGACAATTTTTTTTAATGTGATTTGAAGAAA
>OZ038508.1:90029550-90124550 GCA_964036315.1 Acanthosepion esculentum | reverse complement strand
TGATGCATTCAACTCTTCTTATTAATTACTGCATTGTTTCTTTCCAGGTATGAGGGTGGGCTGAAAAGTTTATAGGCTGACTATGAAGGAGTGATGCTGGAGCCATGAAATCTTGGATGCATTCAACTCTTCCTATTAATAACTACATTGTTTCTTTCCAGGTACGAGGGTGGGCTGAAAAGTTTATAGGCTGATTATGAAGGAGTGATGCTGGAGCCATGAAATCTTGGATGCATTCAACTCTTCTTATTAATAACTGCATTGTTTCTTTCCAGGTTTGAGGGTGGGCTGAAAAGTTGATAGGCTGACTATGAAGGAGTGATGCTGGAGCCATGAAATCTTGGATGCATTCAACTCTTCTTATTAATTACTGCATTGTTTCTTTCCAGGTACGAGGGTGAGCTGAAAAGTTCATAGGCTGACTATGAAGGAGTGATGCTGGAGCCATGAAATCTTGGATGCATTCAACTCTTCTTATTAATAACTGCATTGTTTCTTTCCAGGTACGAGGGTGAGCTGAAAAGTTCATAGGCTGACTATGAAGGAGTGATGCTGGAGCCATGAAATTTTTGATGCATTCAACTTTTCTTATTAATAACTGCATTGTTTCTTTCTAGGCTTGAACCTGTTCTCCGTTACAGAAACATTACCACAATACTTAAGCAATACATCGAAGTGAAACCAGTCTAAACACGTTCCAAAAGTAAACCTACAAAATTGTTAAGCAAACTGTTTACTAGCAAGACATGTTTAAACATATCTTGCATTCATCTAGAACGCTGAAAAATCAGACGGAAATTTCTTTACATCGAACGAGTTTAATATTCTAAGGAGCTGCTTAATTGCATTTTATATTTTGACTTTGGGAATTTAAAGATGATTTCTAAAAAGATATTGCAAACACAAATTTATTTTTTCTTCTTATCAACAAGTTTTAAAAACAATGGCAACATTAAAAACTGCAAACAATTTGACTTCTGCTATACAGAAGGCGGATGAAAGAATTCCCATAGTTGACAGTTTACTCTAAGAGAACCTGGAATATGTAAGTATTCAATTTAATTTTTTTAAACTCTAGCTCTAGAGAAAACAATTATAACTATATATATATATATATATAGATATATATTATATATATGTATGTATATGTGTGTGTGTGTGTATATATATATATATATATATATATATATATGTAAGTATGTATGTTTAGGCAGCATATTTTCATTCAAACAGATTTCTTTAATAATATAGTTTGCCTCTCTGTGTCTTTCCTATAAATACTTTCATTGTTTGGATGAGCTGTTCACTATGGTTTCTAAGCTTTTTGAATTTAAATACAGTACGAGACTGGTGTTAAGATTTCATCAATTTACAGTTGAGTTGGTTAGGTGTAGTAGTAAGTTCTACGCTAACAGTTTTTTTCTTGTACTTTTCGCTTGTGGAACTACCTTCAAGGAAAATTGAATCTGTAAAAATTGAAATGCAATGTCAATTGCTATGTACTGTTCTCCTGATTACTCTTTCTTCTTCCTGCTCATTATTAATGATTCTGTTCCTAATTTTTACACACCCTCTAACCCCTTGTGTCTTAATGGCTTTACTACCTTGCACGGGGTGATACTGATTAAAAAATTTTTTTTTTTAACCCAAATACTTTCAACCTTTTCCACGATCATCTTCAGGAGTAAATTACAAAGACAAACTTATTGTAATTGCAATAAAATCTGCATTCAGATGTCATAGTGATTTTTAAAAACATGCACAAACCTCTGTTCTGTTAAAGATATTTTAGAAATTTAAATTTATCCATTGTATTTATGGAATTTTTTTCAGTTATTGCATATAATTAAGTTGATTGCGTTAAATTAGTATAATATATAATAAGTTTGTTTTTGTTTACAATACGTTTATCAACATGACCAGCTCTGCATCAGGAATCTCAATTTTACCAATGTTGCGTTTTGTGAGATCAGCATTGGACACCCTATTGTCAAAAGTATAGCAACAGATCACACAGAGACAACTTTTGTGGAAAACATCCAGCTAAACGATGTGGGACCTACATGGGATCCACAATTCAAAGCCATACAACACACACACATATATATATATATATATATATGTGTGTGTGTGTGTGTGTAGCACATATAGTGTTTGTGTTAATAAAAGAGTGCTCAATGTAATACAACAGAGCTATTAAGTATATATTAATAAATATACATATTATCACTCACCGATAGCACGACTTGGAGTTTCATGCAAATTGCAATCTTCAGTTTATACTCAGCACCTATATCAGAGCCGTGATATTGGTGAAGGATAACATATATATATATATATATATATATATATATATATATATATATATACGTATATATATATTCCTCTAAACTTTAAAATGGCACCATTTTGGTTTATTTAATATTAAAATAATATTATTAATATTTTTAATTTTCTTCATAACTTTTTCTCAATGAAGACTAGATTTTACTTTAGAGGAGAAAATAGTGAATGAGGTATTCTTCACTTCCAACATTCATAAAAATTATTCGTAATTTTTTTTTAAGAAAAACAGTTGTAATAATAATTTTTTTAGTTTACTACATTAAAAATAAAACTATTTAAAACTTTTGGGGTTTCTAGGTCGGTAGTTTTATTTTTAAGGGTTTATAAAAAGATTAGTTGGGGGGTCCATTTATTTATTTAAAATGTTTTTTTACGAGCATATTTTTATTTAACTAAAGACGATGTCCTTTCAAAACAAAGACGATTTTAGCCACTTTCTTTTTTCTTTAATGTACGTCGTAGACATATTGCTATCAGGTCGTTCTTATTTATCAGGGTTTGTTTCAAATAAAAATTCCAAGCCCCAGACAGTACCTCTCCTTCGCGGGGGTTGAATGCCCGGGGCCTGAAGTGTACCCCAAAAGAGAAAGTGCCCTCGGGGGCTTAGGCAATTTTTCCACGGTATTGCCGTTCTAAAACCCACTATAAACCTCGACCTTGTGTCATACCAGGTAGCGACGTGGACGCTCTGGTATAATCATGGAGTAAGTGAAGTCAGTGTGACTGTGATATCTTGTTGCTTTCTCGGTTCATTTTTATGCGCCACTTTTTTATTTTAAGGATAAAGAAAGAAATATGCATTCAAGTTATAAACATGTTTTTCTAAATAAAGTATTTTATAATCGGATATTAAAAAAAAAATCGAAAAGGGAACGCATTTAAAATATCACGTGAAAATTGTCCAAAGATGGCTGCGAAGCAAAGGCTCGAGCCCGAACGAGATTTTTGTCTTCCATTATAAATTGTAAAATATTATCACATGAAAAGAGAAAGAATGATAACTGTCTTTAAAAAAAACAAAATTCAATAAAAGTAAAAAGAAAACAGTGTTTATTTATTTATTTATCCACATCTTCTGAAGCAATAATTTTCGAAACCATGTGGCCCGCCCACCCTAATTTGTTTCTTAAATTACTTACCGGTAAGGACCACAACTCTTTATTGCTAAAAAGAATAATAATATTTATATATGTATGTTAAAATATTATAATTTTCGACACAAAATCATTTCAGACCATCGATCATTTTTCGTTTATTGGTAAACAAAAACGTAGAACACGTGTTTTTTGTTTCTGCTGTAGCGCGAGGCTTAAAAAGATTGCTTAGAAAAAAATTACACTATTGAATTAATGAAATTATAAAAAAAATTAAATAGTAAGTAAAAACTATATCTACCTGGGAGAGCTTTCACGTGAACCATTCCAATTATAACAGAATTAGATCGGCGAAAAAGTTGACGAAACATTTCCATGTTTACAACAAGATAGGTATTAAAAAACGAAACTTGTATATACGGTCGCTACTTAACTACTAATTATAAAAACTTATATAAATATATTTTTAAAATCTTATACAAAAATCATTAATTTTTTTAATTAAAATGTTGTAATGAAATATACATTTCATAATTAGTTAATTTTTTAATTTTATTTCCTTCTAATTAAAATTAGACGTATTTTTATTGTATCATTTTTATCTATTCTATGTTTCCATACTTGAAATAGGTTAACTTTTTCTTCTAACTTGGTTACCATAGAAACGAATATGGCGTGGCTGCCAACCAATGAAATGTTACTCAAATAATGGAGATGATTAAGCTTCCTGTAATGTAGAATTGGCTTGATTTTTTGTACAGAAGTCTCGCATTTTCATACCGCTTAACTTTCAAAACTATCGCAATCAATTCCTTAGATCATACGCTATCGAACGACATGCAACATGCCAGGTGTTTACTCTTTGTTTAGGAGAAATCATTTTTTCTATCCAATGGTCTTACTAAAGTCGCGAGATGTAAACTTCCTCATGTAGTCGATCATTCATTGCGATACAAGCTTGTTTTAAATGAAAACATAACAAAAAAACGCAAAAAATTAAATTTTATCTTTTGTGAAAATGAATTTGTTTTTTAAAATCTATTTTTAGCCTTTTATTTTTCTTATAACCTCCTTTCTTCAAGCATACCTCAAACTCGATTCGAGTTGTTTTCGCTCAGATAGCACTAGACGAAAACTTCTGCAAAAGTAAGGTTATAGATTTGCTAAGATATGTAATATTAGGAATTTTAATGAATTATTGTAATTTTTTTCTTTTGAAAACTATTTACATGCGCAATGAGAAAAATGAAATTGGCGGGACTACTACTCAGGAGTTAGTCCTTGTTCATTAGGCTTTTCTCTGTTGACGGGCTAGGACATGTCGAATAGCTCTTAAGCTTTTTCTGCATAATCAAGCCCTCTCTAAAAGACTTAGTTTTTTTTCCCTAGATTTTAGTTATATAAGGTGAGAATCAACAAATTTAAATTTTAATAATTGTGTTGCGATGAAACTAAATATGAGTCAATTTTTAAAAAATTAAGTAGGGCTGAACTTTGTTAAACTGGACTGCTTATGGATGGGGACAGTATCAGAATTATTGAAGTCTATGAAAATCTTAATCCTTATTTCAGCTAGAATAATATATTTATAAAAAAGATTTTTTTTTAAAATTAATTTCGTGATAAGGCAAATTTGGTTGAAATGCAACTTCGGTTAGTTAGGATTTTAAAATGAAATTCACAGTAGTTGATTTCAAGATTTACACTTCATTTTGGCATCCAATTATAATCATATTTTATTTATTTATTCCTATTTATTTTCCTCTCCTAAATAATTCATTCCTTATTTTAATGGAATTTTCTTTTTTTCACAGCATTCCCGCTCTCGCGGATCGACTATGCCCTGCCGAAGGTAAGTTGATGATTTCTCTTTCGTTTTATAACCAAGCCGCCATTTTCTGCATCTTTTCGTCTCTCGTAGGCTAAAGTCGTTCCATCCGGACTGGATTTTCTAAGTTTCTTTTTCTTTTATTTCAGGTCAAAAACAAAATCTGCAATGAGCAATGCATCTACAAGCGATAATAGAAAAAGAAAATCCCAAGATGTAAGTATATTTTCAGAGTTATTCGATTTCTTACTGACAGTATCTTAGGAATTTGTTCATCTCTCTTTGTTCGCCCACAAGTTAAAGTTGATTTGGTATAAAATATGTCCTGACTAATATATCTTTTTCCCCCTTGTCTAGAATGTCCAAATAGCTGTAGATAAAAGGAGAAGGCAGTTCCAGATTCAGGTAAATATCTATATTTTACTTATTGGATGCCTTTCTGCTTTTTAGGTCGCTTTTTTATTCTGAGGTACTGTTCGTTATCGTAAAAGAAAAAAGAAGAAAAAAACCTAACACGGGTTGGCGCCTTGTCATTTTAAAGTTTGTTTTATTAAATATTTGGCAATGTATATGACGATTTTTTTTAATAAAAGTGTAAATTGGGACTAAGAATTAACTTTGATGTTGTTGTTTTGAATTCAGAGTCTTGCTAAATATTTTTTCCGATTTTTTTTTCCTGTCTACATTATTCCTACTTAGCCCACCATATCGTGGCAAGTTATTACTTTTTACTACTATGGTCATAAAGTCGAGGAACAAGTCTTAGTAATTTATATTTAAGAATTCATCCCCCACTTAATAACCACATTTAAAATTTGAATTTCGATCCCCCCCCCTTCACCTCACCTAAAGACTCACCTTTTTTTTTTTCATAAATTAATTTTAAGATTGTCATAAAAAAATTTTCACAAACTTTTTAAACTACAGAAATACATTTCACTTTTCGTTCATTCATTCTCATTCATTTCAAAAACTTGGAAATTGGATTTCTCTTTTTTTTATATATATTTCGCAAGCTATTAATAGTAAATTAAACAATTATAAAATCATTGATTTTTTTTTTTTTTTTTTTTTAGATATGCGCATATGTTTTTACCCCCCCAATAAAAAAAAAAATTCGGTTAAAAACAAAAAAATTTTGAAGTTTTTTGTTTTTTTTTAATTTTATTTTAAAGACGATCCAATTTCATGTTAATCGAAGACTTTTTTTTAATTTAATTGCTTTGTTGTCGATTTCTTTCCTTTCTCCTCTTGATGATAAATTAATTTTCAAACAATACTAAAGTTTTCATCAACAATCTCTGTTGTAAAAACTATTGTTGCGTATAAAAAAAAATGTTCGTTCTTTTAAACACCATTTCTTAATTCTTGTCTCTTTTTTTTTTTTTAAAGTTAATTTGCGTGTGTGCCTGAAGTCTTTTACACAAAATTGTGTACGTGTGCCAAAAAAAGTCTCTCTCTTTTTCTCATGCCCACCCCACTTTCCAGCTGTATGTAAATTGGAAATGAGGGTCTCACACTCTCTCTCTCTCTGACTGGAGACAGCTGCTGGGTTCTCTTAGAGGTTTTCAGCCTTTCATGTCCTGATTACCTTTCGATTTTATTTATTTCTTTTTGGCCCACTTCCCGCGGAAAAAGAGCATTATTAGTAAGGCTTTGTTTTCCCTGATTTTTTTTTTTTATTTCTTCATAAATTGATATTATTACCTCATCTTACTGTGAAAGCGCGCTTTATCTGAAGTGGGGGTAGGATAAATTAACTAACTCCTTTCTAGTACCCCCCCCATCATTTTCTTTCTTTTTTTTATTCCTTTTCTTCATACCTTGTTGCTACATAATTTCAAATTTCGTTACTGCTTTTAATTTTTTTTTTTAATCTAATTCGATTTTCTGGGGTGGGGGTGGTAACCGTTAGACTTTTTTTGTTTTGTTTTGTTTTAAATGTTTTTTTACTATTTATGTGTAACTTTTTTTTTTTCTTTCCCCTCCACCTTTTGTTTCTCAGAATCAGTTTATTTCAATTGCTGGTGATTCCTTGATTGAAAGTAGTTCGATAATCCCAACACTCGAAGAACTTCATACTGCCGGAACCAGTACGCGTTCGACCCCATCTGAACTCTTTGGGGGCTCTCAGTTTCGCTTCCAAAATCATTTTATCACCCCTACTCGGCATTCACCTCTGCCCAAGCTGAATTGGGCAGACTCGAAAGAGGTATGGCGAGTTATGATCGAAAAAGAACGACATTATGCCAAAGATCCGTCAATGTTGGAAAGGCATCCATCGTTGCAGGCAAAAATGAGAACCATTCTCTTAGATTGGTTAATTGAGGTAAATGACTGTTTTTTTTTGTTTTTTTACATGATGACATTTTGATTTGGGGGGGGGGGTAATTATTTTCGACTATTTTAAGTTCTGGTTAACCAGTTTTTTTTGGGGGGGGTCTGTAATATTTTAATTAAACTTTATTGAATTATAAAATTTGGATTATTAGATTATCTAAGGAATTAATGGATTCTTGTTTATAATCTGGCATTTCTTATTACTATTTGGTGAATGCATGTCTTTGAGTAGACATCTGTTTTTAATCAGTTTAATTTTTTTGGCTGCCCGCCTCATTGGAATACCCCCAGTTTTTTTTTTCTTTCTTCCCTGAGTGCCTGCTCAAATGCATGTGTCCACAAAATTTTCCACATGCGGCAAAAATAAAAAAAAAATTGCACTTTGAGATTTATTAACTTAGCAGCCATTTGCTGATTGAATTTATTTCTAAATTTTACCAGTTTGAACCCTGGCGAGTACGATTCCCCTACCCTAGCACTTGCTGTAGTTACTCAGGTTCAAAGGGTTAAAGTAATTCAAAATAAATTCAGTTGGTGAGCTATATCCACTCCATCATCCACAATCCAAGTTAATTGCAAACTCTAATCTTTTTGGTGACTATGGTATGCACTTTGCTAGGGCTATATAGTTTTGAATTCTTTCCCTTAGACTGGTTGCCAACCTTTGATTGAGCCCAGTCTTGCTATTTGATCCATATTTGGGGGAGAAAGAGCTGAATTCACACCTTTCCAAGGATATTTTTGCAAAATTGAATATAACAAACTCCGATTTGTCTTGCTTAATAATGCAAAATGCCTTGCAAACATGCACCCATGACCCTAACCCTACCATTGCTATTGAAGTCTATGGACATTGGGAGTAAATTCCTTTATTTCCTCTGCTTTTTAGCTCCAACAATGGCCTTCAGGATCTCCTGAATGTTTAGATACCAAATGCTATATCAAAATTTACTCATCTATCAATAAATTGCTAATTCCAAAGAACACATCAAACCATCATGTTACTTTGATGTGATTCAATAGCAAAATACTCTTCTACGATCAGTGTGTACTCTTAGGTTCAATTGTAAATAAATACATGTTTGGCATCTCAGCTTGAGAACATATTAAGGAACTAATTAACATTTGTACTAATTAGCCAGCTTCTTAGATTTGTGCAAGATTAACTGTAACCCCTTTTTATCATAGGGTTTACATCTGTTAAGATAATTATGTAATTTGGATTTTAGAACCTCCGACTTTGTTGCATCATTTGCGTTTTATAATTGATAAAAATCCTTGGGATTTAAGTCAAGTGCAGGTGAGATGGATAAATTGTCGCCGTCTTTTATTTTGTCAACTTCGGGTGCCATGTATAGCAAAAAAGCTCAGGCGCAATTTAATATGCCTGAAATTTTTGAAACGAAAGAGTTGGATGAGTCTAATAGTGATTATGAAGGGATAGCAGCTTGGAAAACTCGCTCTGATCTTTTCTGATAAGAAAAGAACTCCCTAATTTGTTGGTGACAGTCCCAAACTTGACACAGGGGCCTATATAAAGTGCCTTGATGAGGTAGTGCTACCCCGAGTCAAGAAAGTAGCTGCTGGAAGACCCTATATCTGGCTACAGGACTCTGCACCATGCCACACAAGCAGGAGAACCCAGCCATGGCAGCCAGATAATTTCTTCTGTGACCACCTAACTCCCAGTCTGCAACCCCCTCTTGATATCTTGATAATCATATGTGGGTCAACAAAACTCCTTGTAGCACCAAAGATGAGCTGAAGGCGAGGATCATGGTAGCGTTCACCAACTTAAACAAGGAGACCGTCCATAAGAGTTGCAGGCGTTCCAAAGACGTCTGGAGACCATGGTTGGTGCCAATGGGGATTATATTGAATAGATTTACTCTTTATCATTTTAAGATTTTTGTGTAATTCTGGTAAATATATCTTTTAAAATAAGATGTTGGTAGTGTTTTCATTTTTGTGTCGTTTATAGGACAATTTATCCATCGCATTCTGTATAAATTGCTCAGCAAATGTCATTTTAGCTGTTGAGGATTTTAATTTGTTTTGTATTACTTGGTCACTGTTTTTGTTCCTTCAAGAAAAATATATTGAAATTGTTTGTTCTTTCTTTTTAGGTGTGTGAAGTTTATAAACTCCATCGTGAGACTTACTACCTTGCTCATGATTTCATTGATCGTTATTTAACCAAAGAGAGAGATATTATCAAACATCAACTTCAGCTGATTGGAATTACAGCGTTATTTATTGCAGCAAAACTGGAGGTAAATTGCCGCCTTTTCCTCTTTGAAATCTGCAGTGATTGTGAAAAAGGTTTCATTCCACTCAATTCTGCAGAAAAGTGATTTACCCCGTGGCTGGTTTTTTTTGGGGGTGGGGGTAATTAATATTATGGAAATGTCCATGAAACTTAATTATGCAGTTAAAGGGGTTAATAATTAAAGAATGAATATTATCAATGACCTATTAAAGAATTTCTACACAACTGTTCCAAAAGTTCTGTTTTGGGATTTAATTTCCTGTGTAATATAATTTTCAACACTTACTAAAAAAATTATTTAAATATTTTAAACTTTTTACTATGAATAAGGATTTATCTTAACTGGAGCTTTGCCAAATTTTTTGCATGGGTGACTTTTTTTTTTTTTTTTTCTTTATCAACCAAGCCAAATAAAGTAGAACTTAAAATGTTTATAAAAAGATAGAATTCAATGAAAAATTTAATTAATAATTAACAAATATTATAAGTGACCTATTAAAGTGTTTTGATATACCAGTTTGGAAAGTTCTAGTTTTAAGATTTAATTTCCCCTATTTATATAATTTACACCCTTTATCAAAAATTGTTACTTAAATATTTTCAAACTGAAATAATTGTTACCTTAATTGGATACTCTCAGGTAATAAAAAAAAAAGGTTAAAGCAATTTTATCAGGTGATTAATGTTCCTTAACCAGAAATTAAAAACTTTTTGCATTTTGTTATACTTCAAAAAAAATTTGGCAAACGCTCACTGAAGTTTGGTTAGTCAAGCTAAATATAGAAAACAAAACTTACATAAAATTTAGTTGATGATTCAAGAAAGATTATTGGTCACTCAACAGTTTGTGTTCATGTAGTTTACCATTAGTTCATACATACACACACACTTTATATATATATATATATATATATATATATATATAAATCTCCAAAATTTAAATATTCAACTTTTTATGTCTGCATATTTAATTTTGTTCTTTTGGGAATATTTTGCAGGAAATCTACCCACCCAAATTGGCTGATTTTGCATATGTAACAGATGGAGCCTGTTCGGAAAATGAAATATTGGATCAAGAATTAATTATGTTACAGGTTTGTTAATTAAACAATGTTATTAAATATCCAATTTAAAAAAAAAAAAATTTTATAGTATCTATTTATTAAAAGGTGTCTGGTTTTCATTAGACAATTTTCCTTTCAATTTCAGATCTTAAAATGGCATCTTACACCGATTACGGTAACAGCATGGCTCAACGTCTATCTCCAAATTGCTAGTTTGGATAAAATCTCTGAAGATTCCTTTGAATTACCTCAATATTCGTCACATGCATTCGTCCAAATAGCACGGGTAAGTTAGATTTACAGTTTCATGTTTAGAAGGGTGACACGCTGAAAGCAGAGGCTCAGCCAAACTAAATCTTGTGTAAAGAGATGTCCTATTTATTGTGATTTTTCTAAGTGTGGTGCAAGGCCAAAAGTATGGGAGGATCCAGTGATGATTGAACTTGCTATTCATTCATCATTGATCCCGCAAGACAAGCTTTCAAATCATTCATTACACGACATTGAAGTGTCCAAAATGGGGATTTTCTAAGTATAGTTCAGATGTGACACAAGACTGACAGCGTGTGGCACCTAGTGAGGATCGAAACTGCTATTCAGTCATAATTGATCTAGCCATATAAGCTTGCTAACCATTACAACAAGTCAAAATACTGAAGATGTATCATGTTTATGTTAGTATTAAGTACTTTGGTTGCACTTACTGGTTTTGTTCATTCAAATATTTTCACTTTTTTTTTTTTTTTATGAGCAAATTATATTGTAATCTATTCTATAATATAAAATGTGGCTTTAAATTATTATTGCATTGATATGTTAACAAGCAGCATTACCGTCCGCTAATAAACGAACCTGACTTAACGATGGAATATTAGCAAGATGGGGAGATCAAGTTGCTAATACATAAATTTTTGTTTTCGTGTTAAACTTCTTTTGGGTATCTTTTTACTTAATGATTTTAAAAAGCAAAAATCTTCTTGGATATGACAGATATTTAGATAATTCCGACTGAAAATATGACAGATGCAATTGAAAGATTAAATGTTTTCAGTTTGTTTTTTTAATGGCATGGGTCATGTTAGCTTTCTTTGAGTAGTTCTAATTTTAACGATTTAATTATAATTTTACATGTAATAATCGTTGATTGTATCTAAAATTCCTGAACAGAAACTCTAATCAGTGTGATAACAAAATTACATTAAATATAACTTTTTGTACAGGTATGCAGAATTTACATTTAATAAATTTGATTCTGCAATTTTTTTCTTCCCCCGTGACACAACCTAAGGCAACTGACCCCAAACGTGAACTTGGTTATCACCCATAATGTATTTAATTTGTGTAATAATTGTATTTTTGTCACATTGAAGTCTTTGCATGAGCTGTGAAACTTTTCAGCAACTAAAGCTTAGGAATTAGATACATATTTGTTTTTGATAATGGTGTAACTTTATTTTTTTTTTCTATTTTCAGTTGGTTGACATTTGCATGTTAGATGTTAGCAGCTTGAATTATAGCAACAGTGTGATTGCAGCCTCGGCTCTTTACCACAAGTCCTCATCAAATGTTGTTCTCAGTGTATCAGGTAGGGTTTTGTTCTGGTGCAATCCTGATTTCATATCTGTGCTTTTGAATTTGATCAGATATCACAGCTTACTTGTGAAAATGTCTCTTATGATAGTTTAGTATGTGGCTTGTGTGCACTTTGTATGATTTTGCTTTCAAATGAAATTAAAATCATTTCATGTACCTTGACAGAAAAGCTAACAACTTTCATTTTATTGTTGTGCATTTCCAACATCGGTTTCGTTCTTGTGACCTTTGTGTTATTGATAAACAGCTTTTGGGGTGTTTTTGTGGAAATGTTGTTTTTTGGCCTCACTGTGTGGTTAGTGTATTGGTTATGGGTGCAGAAGGTGGAACTGGCAAGCCAGGTTCAAATTCCAGCCTAATCTGTAGAATTCCCTTCTGCACTAATGCCTTTTGGAAAGTCAAGAATCCCCCCCCCCTTCTCTCTCTCAGCCCTGTTAAAAATTTGAAGTAGGTTGGGCTCTCTCTCTTTTGGGTGACAACCAAGGAGAAAAACTGCATTCTGAGCCAGAAATGACTCTGCTAACGTGCTCATGAAAGTATGGCATTTCACAAAGAAGGTAATCTGGATGGAATCTTAAAGGAATAATGCAGTTTTTTTTTTTTTAACTGAAATATGCATTTGAGATATGAAATCTTATTACTGGCTTTGTTGTTTCAGGACTTACAATGGCTGACCTGCTACCCTGCATCAGATGGATGGAACCCTATGCTCTGACTGTCCAAGAAGCTGGGCCTGTTGAATTAAAGTTCTTTCCTACAGTTCACATAGATGACAGTCACAACATACAAACACATGCTGTTGATTTGGAGCTGTTGGTAAGTGTGTTTTTGGTTTGTTTTGGTTTTTTTTTCTTGTTGTTGTTGTTTTTTTTTTTTATTTTTTTTAACCTACTTGAATAGCATCCAACTTATTAAATTTTGTTATTTTCCTAGGAGAAGGCACATACAAGAAGAGAATTGGAAGCTGCAAAGTGTAACAACATTCAGACAGGTGCAGAAATGAATTTGCTTACTCCACCTTTGAGTGACAAAAAGGGCAACTCTTGTGATAATCTCATGTGTTCATCTTCAACACCAAAAAGCAAGCATTCTGAAACCACATCAAATTCCTCTCCTTGATCTAAGATGGCTGAACTTCACAAGTTTTATCTTCATACTGCTCAGCACCCCCTCCTTTTTTTTTTTTTTTTTTTTTTCACCCCAGTGATAATTGGAGGGCACTTCTGGATGGGCTTCTCCCCACCCTTTTCCTATCCTCTCATATAAACCTTTTATCCAGGTGATCATATCAGTTTTCAAAACCAGTGCCTTAGCTATCTTAAGTAAACTGCTGACTATTTGTGTGATAAATGCATTATGAAAATAAGTTTCTTGAACTTGAGGCTTTCAATTCCAAGGGCTTTTTTTTTTTTTTTTTTTTTTCCCTCCTAGTTTCCATTCTGGCATGGAAATTGGTTGTGTAAGAGTGGAAGTGAACAAAAAAGAGAATGCATTTGCTTCAAAATTGCATTTAACCTGGCAGGGGAATTAGTTTGGGTGTCATTGCTTTTGCCCAAGTAAACTGTCATCTCCCTCTTTCTTTATCCCCTCTCTTGCACGTAGGTGCACAAGATTCAGTTTTGTCCCACTAAGCTGAAGTTGGTTATTAAATATCTGGATTACCTGGTCAAATACAGTGGCAGCCCTCGTTTTCCTGGTCTTGTTTCAAAGGCTTGGAAATTTTGGTTTCTAATTTTTCAAATATTTGTTGCACTTTTAAACACTGGAAGAGCAATTAGGCACGAGACAGAGTGCGTGCACACGTGTGTGCCCTTGAATGACAAGGTGGTAAATCAATGCCACATTTTGTTCAAAAAGAGCCGTTCAGAATTTTTGACCAAATAGTATTGCAAAGACCTTTTCCATCTTGTCATTCACTTTGCCACTCTTGTTCATTATTTATTTATATATATATATATATATATATATATATATAATATATTTCATAATGTTAAACTTGCTGCTGTGTAAATTTTAGCTACCTGTTATGTTTGTTTTTTTTAATTTTGTCTTAAAAATGAAATGAATTTGGGATGTACAAATTCACCCAATTGACAAGTCATAAATTTATTTTTATTTTTTTTGCATTGTTTGAAATCATTGTAAACTAAGTTTAAACTGATTTTAATTGTAAAGTCAATTTCATAGAATTTTTTTTTTTCCCTTAGTAAGGAATCTTGTTAAGCCTTTTAAAGCTTTTCACTTCAAAGCCTTAGTCATCTCTACATCTGTTGTTAATTCTTTCTTTTTTTCCTTATTTGAATCAGTAAGTTGTTAATCTGACATTGTTATGGCTTGTATCCTTGTAGCACAAATTCCTTTTTTCAAAAATGCCATAATCCTTGGATATTTGATATCACAGCAACATTTTGCTTATCGTGAAGGACGCTATTCAAAGTATCCATTCTTGACGTATTTAAATTATAACTGTTGAACAAAATAGATTTGGTGAAAATGGAATTTGTAAGGCTGAAGCCAGATGTCTGGAATAAATTGCTCTTCAGTGTTGAAGTTGGCATCTTTTATTTTGTGTGTTCTTTAACCAATGGCTCGTCCATAATTGAACTAGAAATGATATTGAAGGGACAACTATTACAATTGGTTGGGAAGAGAAAATGGTGTTTGTTGGAATTGCCAAACTTAACCATGGGATTCTCTAATGTTTTATCTTTTTACTGTGATCATTTTGCTAATTTGAAAAATATATTTTAACAAGTAAATAAGCTGACTTGATTTAAGTTAATCTGTAAATACCGAAGTGTGTTTGAATGTTTATGCGCAAGGGCATGTAGTCTGTTTGTACATAGAAAATAAACCTGATATTCGATTGTTGCATTAAAGATAAATATTCAGTGTTTGGGCAGAAGTGGGTAAAGATGAATATTTCACAACCATAAGCATTCAATTTTAAAGAGACAAGAATTGCAACTGTTTTGGAATGATTGTAAAAGAAGGGAACTGTTTTGTAGGGCATTTCTGCTGTGGCTACACAATCAATTTCTTACGGGTTGGTTGTTGCTGACATAGCTTCAGTTTGTAATATGAATGATCTGTTTTAAAGCTCCTGAAATACTAAAATTTGGTTCCAATATCTTCGATTTGTATATACTTGGAATCTGCCTCCTCCTCCATTTTATATGATATGTATTTTTCTAATTTCTTAGATTAGCCGCAACATTGTCAGTCAATAGAGCCTGGTAATCCCTACAGTTAGGTATAAAAAAGAATCTATTTTTTTACATGTCTGTTAGCACTTGTCATATTTCATTTTACTAAATTTATATGTAAAAAAAAATAAAACAAAAAAACGGTTGCAGTGCATTTTGCTGGTTAAAATATCAGACATTTAGCCGTTGTGTGTTGAGTTTGATTCTAGAAACTGTTGCATTTGTAGACGGGGTTTCTCTCTCGTTATTACCAACAATATATCATCTTGGGAGATATATAGCTTAGTGTTATGACTTTGGCCTTAATATGAGGAGGAGTAACTTAAGCTGTTCATGATCGGAACCTCCATATCTACCTCAATACTGGATAATATTTTGCATTGGCCACAAATTTTGTATTTCTAAAGATGATTAAAACATCAGTTTTAAGTTATGCATTATGTAAAGACAAGTAATTTGGTTGGATACAAAATGGTATCCAATTAATTACCAAGAGGGAGCTTGATTTTATATATCATATATACTTGGGCATCATGCTACTTTTGAGGCTAATTTTAAGGGGGGTCACATCATAAACAAGATGTAAAATTAGTGTATATACTGCTGGCCTACGCTGTTGACCAATCTATATATCCATTTACTCTAGTTAAATTAGCTTCAAAATTAAGTCGCATGATTCACTAGTCTATACGGTACTTCAAAAAATTACTTGGGTCTGATAAAATATAGTAAGGTTCATCCTTAACTAGATGTTTTATAACAAAAACTTTTATTTTGATATAAAAAAAAATGGTTCTGTTTATTAAATCAAGTAACAGAACCACTTGTGATATTTAAAAAAAAAAAATTTTTTTTTCTTTTTCCATGAATGAATATGTGTAAATGTCAGGATCTTACAAGTTTCCAAAAATTGTGTGACTGCTCCTTTCGTGCTTTTTCACTGTATTCTGTGTCTCAGATTTTTTTTTTTTTTTTTTTTTAATTTATATTGAATAAAAGTATGTATTCATATTAAGGTGTTTTATTTATTAAACAATGGTTTTCTTTTCCATATTTGCCTGCTAAACATTCTTTTGTAAAGAATTTCTCTTTTACAAGGACTTTCTGGGGTCTCACCACGTGCAAGGCAGAAAAGACAATGGGCTATTGGGTATTGAAGAATTAGAAACATTATTGATGAACAGAAGAACAGTGGATGCAATTGGCATTGCAGAAAAAAAATTGGAAGAGTTCCACAAGTGACAAAAGAAACTTAACACAGAACTTACCATTATATCCAGCCAGCTTAACTAAATTGAGATCTCGATGCCAGTCTAGTGCTGCACTTAAATTCAAAATTCAAGGTACCATAGAGAAGAGCTCACTCGAACAATTATCACGAAAGTATTTATAGAAAAGGCATGTTGAGAAAGTGACTGAAGCTGAGTTGCCAGATCAGGGCTGATAATATTGCATGTTCTTTGGATTTTTATCAAGGAGCTCAAGGTAAATAGTAAGAACACCAGGCCATATGTGGCAGCAGCATTCTAAACATAGAGGAACAGATTCCGGAGAGAAAAATTGTCTTGCACAGCACACTGAATCCACTTTCTTAGCTGCATAATTATAAATACTGAAATGGAATAAAAATTATAGTCAAATGTCACAAGGCACATATTCCCTTGCGATCTGAGCAGCAGTCAAAGAGAAAAACCAAGAATCTTTTTTCAGTCCAAGCCAGGGCATAAAGCCAGTAAGGGGTTTATTGAAGCAGGGAACATCAAGGAGAGAAAAAATAATTATTGACATTGGGCTGGAGAGAGAATTTGGTTGCTATAATGACCTAGCTGACCATTACACTAATGATAGTCATGGCCTTGCTAGTTTGGTGGTGGTTGAAGAGGCATGAAGTGTTATCGACTGGGCAGAATAAACTGGTGCATGAGTGAAGGAGGGATTCCAGTTAGTGCACTTCACCAAGGTAGGTCTGACCCGAGTGCATTGGGACCCCTAAGTGATATTGAAGAAGAGTCCATGATTGTCATGGAAGGACCTGAACCAGCAAAAGATTCGACAAAGCCTGTTGTGAAGGCGACAAAATCAGGGACAGATTTACGAAATAAATCAAATTTTTTTTCTTTGTAATGAGGTTAAAATAATTGGTAAGGAGTGTTGTGAACTCCAATAATTGAACAAAAGGGAAAGAACACTCAAACTAGTGAACTATGTGAAAAGGTTCTACTGCACGAGATCACCACAACACTGAACTTTAACCGGAAGTTGCATGTACATATGTATCGTAAGGAAAATGTAAATGAGCCTTAAGAACTGAGGACTCTACCTTTGCATGCTGGGAGAGACATGTTTAAGTAGCCCCCTAGTAAGAAGCATGTTGAACTGGGTTTTCTCATATTTCGTTGATAGGAAAGCTCGTGTGTCATTTACTAGTAAATGACATGGGTAGGGGAGGACATGTAACAGAGTTTGGGAACCACAAACATTTTTTTTATTGAAATTGGAGTAGATTTGAACAGCGAAATTAGATCAGAACAATTTTGTTTACTGAGGGGAATCTGATCTAGACCATTTGGAATTGGGTCATTAGGAAGACAATGGAAGATAATTGAGATAATTTTTATCGGTTAAAATTTCAAATAGAGCTTACTAAGGCTATGAGGAACTTTGTAATTCACATGATTTGGGGTTGAAGGCAGCACTTGTGATAATCGCGTGCGGGCCAAGGATCGATTTATGATCAGCCAGGTTTATATAAACGCACAGAAATCTGTTGACGGAGTGGTTGGCTCGTCTGCAGTCGAGTTGGAGACTGGAAGTGACATCAGAGATTGGAACCAAACGCCCGCTAACATATTTTGTTGATATAAGTATGAAGAAGCGAATTACTCCTCCAACAATCTACGACTGCTACTGCTGCTATTATTACTACCACTGGAAACGGAAATGTCGAACAAGCTACAATAATCAAAAGATTGTTTTGGGGCTCGTCTGTCGAGTGTAGTCAAGCTGGGTGGAGAAATATCGGAGACTGGAAGTGATGTCAGGGATTGGAACAAAACCCCCACTAACATGTACTGTTAATATAAGTACCGATGCTTCTGCTACCATGAAGATTACTACTACTGTTACTACCGCCGAGGAGGAATGCAACTATAAACTTTAAGCCGTGCACAGAAATCTTTATCTCTCCATCGCAAGAGACGTATATCGTTCTGAGACAATTTCACAACCCACTCTCTCTCCGTCTAGAATCCAGTGTATGAGTTTTTACGTCAATTTTTTTTTTCTGCAACCCATTTCTTTTCTCTACTATTCTTTTCTGTTATATAAAAGACATTAACAATTCAACCATTGAATAGTTGTTTTGTCCAGCTTTCTGCAGATATTAATTTTTTTTTGCTGCATTCTAAATTTCTTAGCACAGACTCTCCAGCCGTGTCTACATCTTCAGTCGACCATGAATGGATGAACATCACTTCTGCTTTCTGGATCAAACCAAACACAACATGGGCAGGAAGCAGGATTAAACCAGTGGACCGGTCAAATGATCTACGGATGCTCAGGGGACCTACAGTCACTCCCTTAAGTTCGGAATAGACACCTCAACCCAGAGAGTAAGACGTCGGAGGTTGAGGGGCTGGGGCGAAAGTGTTAGAGAAGAAATCAAAACACAAAATAAAAAATTCTTCTGCGCAGGTTCTCTGAGCATCACAGACAGTCTACAAAACAAATCCCCGCAAAAATGCAATAGCCAATCACAAATATTCCTGTAAAAAATGAAAGGATGTCCCTGGGCGCCTATACCAGTTAAACCAAAGAGATAAAATCAGCACCACTCAGCTGCTTTGGGTAGATGGAGCTCGACAGCCCAGGAATTCAGTCCATCTAGGGGAAGGAAAATCCTGATTTGAAACCTTGGCTGCCTTGTGGTCATATCCAAAACACGGAAGGCTATGGAAGTAAATCTAGACAGGAAACCCAGAGTGGAGCCCCAAAGGCGGTTGGCTGTCAACAATGACAACTTTCCCGGTAACTCCTGCTGCTAAACTATCCCCAAATTTAATGCAGCCGGGGGGGGGGGGCATGTAGTCTGGGCAGTGTACAGCCTTCATATACCATTGCTCAGTATGTGCCCTGGAGAGATCACTCCAGTTTCACCACCAAAGGGCTGATTTTGGCTGTATCACATGAGATAAACAGATGCCGACTACAACAGATATTTGAAGAAAGCCAGAAATACCTTCTGGCTTTCAAAACAAAAATCAAAAAATGTCCAAAACTTGTGACTAAAATAATCATGATGTGGCCACTAGTTAGAATTAGTGCAGGAGAAACAAGATATATAAACTCTATATATCAGGCTCATGGTGGGGAATTGAATAACAAAAATACATAGAATTCCATTTTGCTGTTCAGTTACCAATTAATTAGTTTATAAGAATAATTCCTTATTACAGAAACAGATGAAACATTGTGAGAATAAAGAGACCATGAAGAGAGGCTACTAGTTGGAATAAATGAATGGCAAACTGGTAACAAACAGCGATACTGAACAGACCCATTCCTTCACCAGTCATTCTCCTTTGGCTGTGTTACATGATGAACATATTTCTTTGTGGCTTTAATCTTATGTTTCCCAGGTTTGTGTGATCATTGCTGGTATATTCTTTCAGTTGTATCTCTAAACATAGGAGTGTGTATGGAAGTTAAAAATGTTGTTTATATGCATTTTAGGTGTGTGCATGTTCACATAAGATAGAAGCATACACAAAACTTTGGTTTCTACTACATACCATTTATTCTTTTTTATGGTGACTGTAGTAAACAAAGTTCTCTTGGTATTTTCATTTTCTGTTTTAGTTCAGAAGTTATGGTAAGTAAGGCTAAGAATGGTTAAAATGGTTGAGTTCAAGCCAGCCTTGTGCTGAGTTAGAACAACCAAAGTACTTCATGTATGGGGCTGCAAGACATGTCTTAATACTGTCATTGGAAAGAGAAAAATTGTGTCCTTTCCAGAAGTGGGGTCATAAAATCATGCAGATGACCAAAAACCCTTTCTGGTTTCTTTACTATTAGCATTATAGGCAGGGCCAGTGCCTACTACCCCACAACCTGATTAGGGGCCCAGGGCAGTGCTTTGATCCTCGCTACCTTACCAACATTTGCTTTTTTATACCTACATTTATATATCTTACAACTAAGCATAACTATTATTAAAGGATGAAAAGTTTGATGTGATTCTGGGGGCTTTTTTCTCTCTTTTTTTTGTTCACATGATTTTGTTTTGCTTATGTTGTATCTCGAAAAAACACAATATAAACTTCACTATTTTTTATCCATAATGTTGAGTGTTAAAATTTTTCAATTTTTTACAAGATCTCAAGTTGATGTTAACAATTGCCACAAAACAGTATTGATCTATTTAAGATGGAATTAATGACATTTTAATAGGGGTAGACAGATTTACCTACCATCTGGTTCACACTCCTCCCCAGTCTTTTGAACAGGAGTAGATGTTTATCCCTTGTTGCCTCTGTTTAGGATTGAGTTTCTGGCTCCTTTTAAAGTCTTCTCATTCTCTTTCACTCCCAGTAGCCCCTTGAATCTTAATGGTATTAATTTAATAAAAATGTCTGTAATGTGTATTTAAATACATTGTATTTATTTTCAATTTTTCTAGTTGAATTGTTCACCTATATTGCATATAATCCATTATTGTATATCATTAGGTTACAATAAAATTTGTTTTTTATATGAATTTCTACCTTATGAAAATTAAGATGTAGCAGAGTGGGGGCCCCAGATTTGGAAGTGGGGACACCAGCCCTGCAGTGAATCTTAGTAGAAGTGACTGAGGTAAAATTGTAACTTGTGGTAGTGAAAGTTGAGGGATAAAATTAGCCTATGGAGGGCTTCAACTTGGCATATAAAATAGTGGGTTAATTTTTTTAGCCATATTTTTTTTAAAACATGTACAACATGCAATAAGGTCATTTGTTTTTTTTATAAAAACATTTCCTTTAAAAAGAAAATCATTTATTTAAAATATTTTATTTACATCTTGATGTGTACAAGTAAAGAAAAAGAGTTATTTTTAATATCATTGTTCGAGGAGGCAAAATAGAAAATTTATTAGTTTTGAAATTTATTTGAACAATCACCTTTGCGAACGAGAAGCCTTAAATCTGGACACTGGTTTTGGCTGTTGGGGTTTTGTATCTGAATCCGTATTTTTGTTAATGGGCATCTGAGGAATCTTCTCCACGACTTCTTCAGTAACTGCCTACATTGAAAACAATTGAAGAAGACATAAATTTTGGTTGATTCATTTTCTGCAGCTGATCAACCCTTTGCAGACCAGGCTCATACACAATATCACCAATCATTGCAAAATAACACAATAAGAACAGAGAAAAAACAGATCCACTTGGAGTGGATTAATTTAAAATTCTACAGACGGTTTCAATACGAACCCCCTCCCCAATTGTTTGACTTTAGCATCTGATAAGTTATTTATTACCCTTTTATTAAAGTTATTTATTACCCTTTCTCAAAATTTTCAGTGTACTTTCCTTACACACAGGGTTTGTCTCTCATTTTAACCTAAGAACCCCTACCAAACGCAGGCAAAATGCATTGTTTGTCAAACTTTTTCTCCTTTGCCTCATTATCTCTACTAAAATGTATCTTACACACACACCCACACACACACAGGAATTATGTGTGGGACATAGAATACCAAAGATGAATTGAAGGCAATGATTATGGCAGCATTCACCAACTTAAACAAGGAGACCGTACAGAAGAGTTACAGGAGATTCTGAAGTTGTCTGGAGGCTGTAGTTGAAGTCAATGGTCATTTTATTGAATAAATTTACTCTTTAGTATATCAAAATATTCTTGTGTAATTTTGGTAAATATATCTATTAAAATGAGATGTCAGCATTATTTTCATTTTTGTGTCATTTAGATGACAATTTATCCATCGCACCCTGTATTTAAACGCCTGTACTCTTTTTGATATTGACATCTCTAATTTGTAGTTCATATCATGAGCTTCTCTTGTTGAAAACCAAATATTGAGTCAAGTTTAATCCATTCTTCTCACTTTCCTTTACTACCCTGTTTAGGAGATTCTGTAGTTTTACTACCATCAACACAGTGTTATCTGTGTATCTTATATTGTTAAAATAAATCCTGGTAGGGTTTTCAGCTCTCTTTGCAGAGCCTTGCTGCAGAGCAGTGGTTTTCAACCTATTTTCCCCAGTACACCATTCTTACCATAAGTCAGAGTGTCACCCTCCCACCACTTTCCAAGATTGTCCAGTGCATTCCAAATAATATGCATATATTATTGAAAATCTTCATTCTTTTCCCTATTAGTATGTATACATTGACATGGATTATTTTTGTAGGGGCAAAAAACACAAGAGCTGGCGGAAAGAAAACCCTCAGTGGGTTGTGTTGCCTTGGGGAGTTCAAAAGTTAACATTTTGAGTTGACCAATCTGTGGCCTCAATTCACCCTCTGAAATCCTGAAATGCCCTCCTAAGGAAGAATTCACCACTGGTCGAGAATCTATGGTCTAGTAGATTAACATGTTGCTTCATGAATTCGATGATTGTGAGTTCAATCCCTGGACTGGGTAGTGTGAACTTTGAGCAATAACTGAGCAGTACTAAAAATAAAAACTAGATGAGATCTCCCTAGACATGAACAGTGGAATGAGAACAGTCTACCTTACCCCCAATCAATTAAATAAAGGGTTCAGTTCAGAATTCACTGTAGGTTACCTAAATCAATATACACCTGATGAAGGTCGGAGGGTACAATGGCTGAAATGTTGTGATAACAACAAAGATGAGGACAATAGTCCAAATGTAAAAAAAAACATGCAATTAAAGGTAAGGTTACCAGTCAGACTAAAATTTTGCTTTATGAAATTGTAAATAATTTCTGAAATAATTCGTTGATTATAATGGAAGATATATTTTTCATATAATAAAATTTAAGCTTGGAATACTAGATTCGTGTGTCCAATTTTGTTGTTTTACTTTAGAAAAAAAATCTCAAATGACTCGGTTGACTTTCTGACGCCCGGCATTTCTCAACTTTATATTTCATTGTAGAATTATTAATTATGATTCTTTTGAGATTTTCTATCACAAATTTACAAACCTTTTCTCTCTGGAAATGGCTTTTTTGTTCAATCTTCTTAACCGGAACACTCGGACTATTTTCCTGGGGTAAATTTCCTTCAAAGGATGTTGACTTCAGAATAGATTTAGGTGCTGTTTGAGATTTTTGCCCAAAATACTTATAGATATCAGTTGGACTGTTAATTATCATATCACTCCCTTCCTCCTTTTGGGTTGACGCTGTCAACTGAAATAAGAAAACAGAATTGGAAAAAAAATCTACGTATTCTTAGCAACAGACAGGGCTGGTTCAAGGGGGGGGGTCTCGTTCCTCCCCTTGAATTTATGATTCCCTCTACATACATACATCTCAATTTTTATAAGTTAGCATTTATATAAAATACAATTTTTATTATAACCTAATTATGTACAATAATGGATCATATGTAATATAGGTGAATAATTCAACTAGAAAAATTGAAATAAAATACAATGTATCTTAATACAGATTAGAGACACCTCATAATAGGTCATTCTGTCTTAAATAAATCAACAATGTTTTGTGGCAATTTTTAACATCAACTTGAGATTTTTCTTGTTAAAATTTTGATTAATTTTTACATATTCAACATTATGGATAAATATAGGGAATTTTATAAAATGTTTTTTACGAGACTTAGCATATGAGCAAAACAAATTCATGGCTTTGGATGAAAAAAAAACAAACCAGAATGACATCATTAATAGTTGTGCTTAGATTAATTTGTAATGTATATAAATGTAGGTATAAAAAAAGAAATGTTGACAAGATAGTGAGGTTGACAAAGCTCTGCCCAGGGTCCCCAATCAGGCATGCTCCCAACCCATGTCTGGAGTGGTGGTGGTAGTGGTGGGAGCTTTGGTGTAGTACACACTGGTCCTTGCAACAGATAAATTAATATTTTAGACTTTTTTTTTTTTTTTTGCTTATTTTTAGTCCTTTCAAAACATAAACAATTACATCACATGCTTAAGACACTAAATGCAGCAAAACAAAAATGCAACTGTCAATCCATGTTGCATACAAGCACATTTATGCACATCAATAGGCATGTTTTTGCTGATTGTACAATAGCATCCATATTGGATTGTTCAATTTTTGGTTGCCATTTTGATATAAAGGCTAGCGTATATTGAAAACAAGAAAGAAAGAAAATTGTTTTTGTTTTAAGTCCTTTTATTTTTCCTTTTTGATTTTGTAGTTATTTCCCCATTACACCAAAAGCACAAGTGCATGAAAATTTTTATCACAAATTTAAAATAAAAAAAAAAAAATACCTATTGATATGTAATACATTTGGGTATATAATCCTGACGGAGTTATAAATTATTGACATTTGGAAAAACGTTCATGAAAGTATGTTTTGAAAATAATATCCGATAAGGCATTTTGTCTATATGGCTTGTTCAGATGGATAACGAAAAATGTGTTGTGAAATGCATTATCAGATATTATTTTCAAAAAATAGTTTCATGAATGTTTTTGCAAATGTCAATAACTTATAACCTATGGATATACATAAATTATTATCTAATTATTGTAAACTTTTTATTTATTAATAATAACAGATCTTATTCAGTTTGAGTTGGTTAATATGTGACACTGAGGCCATAAAGTGGTTAAATGTTAATTCTGAGCAGGAAAGGGTTAAGCCCAAAATGGAATGTAAGCTGGAAGATAGAGAGAGAGAGAATGGAGGCATTTTCCTTGGTTATAATAGGACCGTCTGGATTTTTTCTCTTTTAAAGTTTATTTTTTTATATATTGAGAGTCAGGCATGTGTACAAAAATAGATTTGGAGAAGTGGTTTTAGCTTTTCCTTGAGAAATTCAGAAAACACATATCATTAACGAGAAGAGGGACAGACGAGGCTTATATTTTCGTTGATGAAAATGAATTGGGAAATTTAGACAAAGAATGAATCTGTTGTGAGGGTCAAAGTTATGAAGATTGATCCTGTCGCTGACAAGCAAGTGATCTGGTTTATATTTTCACTAGACAGAGATCAGCCCAGGAATAAAGAAACAATTTTATCTCTTCCTTGAGAATTTAGGCAAACAAATATCATTAAGAAGACGAGAGATAGACGGGGCTTATATTTTTGTTGACGAAAATGAATTGGGAAATGTAAACAAGGAATTATTTGTTTGCTGATGTGCTAGAGAATGAGTGCCTCAGACACGATGTAATTAAGGAGGCTCCCAACCAGGTTGTCAGTGGCCATCGATCTGGCCAAAGACAGTGAGAAATTTTGGAAGAAGACAATAATAGGAGAAGTTCAAGTTTCAGAATCAGGAAGGTGGCAGTCAGGGTAAAGAGAAGAAATCCTCTGTTGTGGAAAAGGCGAGGGGGTGTCTGAAAAATTGGGAGACCGAACCCAATAGAAGAGAGTGTTTCTGAGACATGGGCACAGACAGTACATGTATGCAGATAGATGGATGGAGAGAAGGTTAGTCCCACCCTCAAAAGGAAATCCCCTCAAACCAAGAGACTAAAACTAAGGGATTCCCCAAGAGGAATTTTAAACTGCCAAAGGATGCTCTATATGGGATGAGAAATCTCAGTCATAATTGTTAAAAGCAGTGAGAGAGAAGCGAGATACAAGCTTATAAGAGGGAGAATATTCTCATAGAAGTCAGGGTTAAACCTTAATAGAGAGGGGGAGCTATGAACGGAACATTTTGCCTGATGATACGAAGAGGAGAGTGAGATAGTGAAGCCCAGTAGTATGAAAAGCAAAAATTAAATATTTTAAATCATAAATTCCTTCTTTAAATTTAAAATTCGATTTATTTGAAAGATGATGGTCTAGCTAGAGTTAATCTGAATTAAAAAAAAGAGATTAATTTCTGTATATAAATAAAACTTTCTTTAGGCATTTTTAAAGTATTAGTAATTTTTTCTTTTGTCCCTTATCAAAGCCAGCATTGTATACGGGGAAATAAGAAAATGAAAAAAAAGAATTGCAATAAAGCTAAGACGTTATTTAATTGGGGAAGCTTTTCATCGTTGTATGAATCGGATTATGGACACTATTAAGAAACTTTTTCAATGAATACTGAGTTTTTGCAGGAATTGTTTTCATCTCTTTGAAATTTGATTGGATAATTTATAGGGTTTTAAATATCTGTCTATATTTCTGAGATGAGGTATTATGTACACTATTTACATTGTCTTTAAGAACACATGGCACAGTGGATAAAGGCGTTGGTTAGATCCAGTGACAGGACCCAAAGAGTTGTGAGTTCAATACCTGGTTAAGGCAGTGGAGAGGTGAATTAACAGGAGATAACTGATAACTGGCACCCATTAGACATGGCACGTGGAACTAGAATAGTCTACTCCAGTAAGTGAAATAAAGGGTTCAGTTTGACATACCAAACCACCTAAAGAAGGCTGGAGTATACAACGGCCGAAACATTGTGATAAATATGGCAACAAAGATGAGGACAATAGTCCAAATAATGTAAATAGGGTTTTAAATCTTTTAAAATTCTGTGTTGATTTTTATTGGTTGGTAAAGTAAAGTAAAAGTAAGTAAAAACTATAATTACTAATTGTAAATGAAAGGGCTTCATGACGTTCAACAAACACCAGTATTTAAAAATAAATAAATAAATGGATCAAAAACCTTAGTGCTTAGTCATTTGAAATTTTGTGGAAAGTTATGAGTGGATAGATAGACCATGTCTATTCTGTCAGCAGATTGGTGGATAAATCTGAACTTAATGTCACTGTGCTAAAATTGGTTTTGGTTTAATAATAGGATTAATAATAATAATAATAATGGACCACCTGTTGCTGGGTAACGGCTGAACAACAACAGGGAATTCTGGGCCGCCAAATTTAGTAGGTGCTCATAGGGTGTCAAGATGGTGTAATAATGTACTGTAAATAAGCATAAGCATTGTTTCAATGGGTGTGCTCAAGTCAGCCTTGTGCATAGTTGAAACAACCAAAGGAAGAATTATACTTACTTTATCATTGGTAGATTTAAACATGGTTATGGGATGTCCGTTTTCTTTTTCCTTACACTGCACAAGGCTGATTTGAGCTTGACTATTAATATAATGCTTATACTTACTTACCCTAATTCCTGGACCATAAAGAAAACAGATATATCCAAGAGACATTAAAAACTTTGTTTCCCTACAGTCACTGAAGAGAAATGGTCTGTGGTTGAAACTGTTTATCATATATAAACACATACCATACCTAAAATACATAAACATGCAACCTTTTAACTTCCATAGAATCAAAACACCTTCATTCCTCTGTATTCTAAGAGGAAGTTTACCAGTTCAGACCTTTACTTCTAGGATGCACTGTGTTACTTCCATAGAATCAAAACACCTTCATTCCTCTGTATCCTAAAAGGAGGAAGTTCCACTCAAACAGCTTTTCTCTCAAGAACTGCCACCTTGTGGAACAGACTCCCATGTAGGTGCTTCCCAGAACATTACTATCTCAACCTCTTCAAGTCAAGATCAGTTGTTATCTATCCTCATAATCTTCACTTCCTACCTCACAGCTCATACAACATTGACCATTTTAACAGTAACAGGCATCTTGACTTCAGTCACGTTCTCACAGACATCACATGTCTTCCTTCTGTCTTTTCTACAAATATGTCCATGGCAACTGCTCTGATGGGTTTTATTCCCTGGTGTCCTGACTACATGAATTTAAGCGCACTACTAGATTGGCCTTTAGGCCCCACATGTTTACTATTGCAATAGCTAAATGCAACGGCTACTTCTACTCCAACAATTTCTTTTCTCTCATTTCCAACCTGCGGAACTTTCCTTCCATTACTTGTCTCTCATTTAATTACAATCTTCAAAAATTTAAATGCAGAATCAATTGCCATCTTCTGTCATCTTGAAGCCCTTTCATCTTTCTGTCCTTTCTTCAATCCTACTTATTCTCAGTCTTCTCTTTCACTTTCACTCCCTGTAAACCCCCTGTACACTAGTTGCATTCCTACCTTGCTTGGGGTGAAATAAAAAAAAAAAAAAACTTTAATTGCCTTTCAAGCCTTTTATTGCATTAATTCTAGTATTAAATAAAAAAAAGTTGGTCAAGAAAAAAATAGTTAAGTATACTCCTAAGACTTACACCCTCCATCACCAAATAGACTGCACTGCTTGCAATTGATCTATACAGATAAAATTATGTTTCTGTCTGTATACTGTAGACTTAGAAAATACAAGATGGATTCCAACCAAACTTGCCATCTAGATAGGCTATGTAAAGTTAACCTAGATCAACCCTGAATGTCATGAAAGGTCAAAATTAAGGTCAAAGAAACCATTTCTCATGTAAATTGAAGATTGATTCCTATGTACAAAATGTAACTGTAAGGGAGGTAAATCAACTTTTGGTAGTAAGTTAATGAGTGGTTACTTTCCTTGGTCATTTTAATATTCTATACAAATAAAATGAAGTGTCTGTTTTTATTTAAACAAAATTAATTTCCAAACAACATTGGGTATTACTGCTAGTATCACATAAAACAAACCATGAAATGAAAGGTCAACATTAAATAATGAAAAAAGAAAAAAGTTGTTTATACTTGACAAGATTGATTCATTTTCTACAACTTATCAACCCTTTGCAGATTATTTAAAGCTAGGAAATATTTTTAGATTATAAGAATTTTTTGAGATAATAATAATGATTTAGTGATGCAAGTCTTCCTAATTAACCTATAGCTGGGGGAAGAAGAGATGGATTCATACCTTTCCCAAGGGTATTTGCATGTAAGTGAATATAACAGAACCAACTGGAATTGGAACTCGTTTCTCTGATTAACAATTCCGAGTCATTATCCCATATAACACCTGGTATTTGCAAGCAGTCACTGATCTTGGTACCTACCAGACTCAATGTTGCTTAACTTTGTTGATCATATGGGAACCAGTGTTTCAACATGTGGCCGTAAGCATAGTTTCAAATTAAAAACAAAGTACATATATAACTTTTTAAGCAGCCAGGGATCGATTTGAGACTGAATTTCTATCATCAATAGGACCATCTTTTAAAATGATAAAATTGTTTTCAATACTGACAAGCCTATACTTGACAAGTAATAAATATTCTATCAATGTGAATAATAAATTATCTGTGAATAAAGCAACAAAATTTGAAGAAAGTTTCAAAGTCCTTTTACCTCTGTTAAACAAGGCACAACAGGGGAATGAGTAAAGTGAATCACTCCAGGATTTCCTTTATTTTCTGTCCGCTTGTCGTGCTCTGGACCTTCATCAGATTCTGAACTTGAACTGTCTGTAGGGTCCTTCTCCTCTGTTATTTCATCTAACCACCGAACAGTTTTTTGACCTGGGGAAAGTGTTTTTGCAGCACTTGGAGGTGGCTGGCTTTCTTCTTGAGAGTGTTTAGTATCAGCAACAGTATCATCCTCACTGCCATAAAAAAAAGAAAATTTGGAAACTGAAATAATTAAAAGAAATGGTTGGAGATATAGTTCTTTGGCTGAAACAGGACATTATTATGGCAATTAAGACAAACACAATTAAAAAGTCACATACAGAAGAATCATGACTTCTGTAGCTGGTGCGGAAAATAGAAACACAGAAAGGCAAGAGAGAGAAAAATGAAACAAAAATGAGATAGCAGATTCCATCAGCATTTTTACCCCCCATCAGCATAGCTGATGCTAACCTCTGAGAGAGTAGCTCATTGCGCCTTCTCGGACTAATGTTTTCCACTGACATTTGAAAATTGCATCAATTGTTAGGTCTGCAGCTAGGAAAGTTGGTTTACTGTGTTGTGCTAGATAATTTTTCTTACTAGAATCTATCTTATAAGTCTATCATTTGTCCTTGCTTTGAATATTGCTGCTACAGATGGTCTAGTGCTCCTGCTATATCTTTAGAGATTCTTGATAAAACCCAAAGAAGAATCTACAATGTTATTGGTTTTGACCTGGCATCTCGGCTTTAGTTGCTTTCCTACTGCTGTAATGTACCTTCCCTTTTCTATAAATATTTTTATGGTAATTGTTCTGATGAACTTTCCTCATTAGGGTTTCATTTTTAGAAGCTGTTATTTTTATTCCCCACCCCCTACAGACAAATTGTACATATGGGAACTAGTTAGGATTTCATAGTGTCATTAAGATGTTATGGTGGCTGTAATGAGAATGGGATGTAAGAACATGTTGTTTTGGAATTGTGGTATGTTTTGGTTACTAATTGTGGTCAGCTAAGTTTAAGACAAGACAGATTGAAGACTAGCCTTCTCCTATCCCTCCTTCTGGCCTTGTGCCACATTTTTGTATTCTCAAAATAAATATTACTTTCCTCTAAGGTACCTATTCATGAATGTAAGCACAGTACTAGTCTCAGCAATTTACGGTGGAATAACCGTTAAGTTCTATACTAATAATTTCTTCTCTTGAACTTCTCGCTAGTGGAACAATACAATGTCAATCATTATCTTGTCTTCTTAATTCCTGTTTTTTTATTTTTCTCTCTTAATGGTTTTCTTTTTCTTATATTCTTTCACACTCAGTAACCCCTTGCATCTTAGTGACTTTATTGCATTGTTTGGGGTGAAATGATTTAAAAAAAAAATAAAAAAGTTAATTTCATCCTTGATACTTACTCTAATTCATTTCGTTCTGCTTCTAATTTCTCCAACTCCTCCAATCTTTCCCAGAGACTTTCATCTTCCTGTTTCTTTCGATTTGTTTCTTTGTCCTCAAGTTTCTTTCTTTGCAAATCAGCACGGTACTTTTTAACGTTCTGTTTATGCTGAACTGAAAAAACAAAAAAAAAAAAAACACCCAAAGATATTTCAGTTGGAAAGACTGACATTTTAGTATTTTAAAGAAATTAACTAAAGCAAAGTAAACAATGATTTCTCTTGTTGCAGGCGCACTGCCTCTGGTTAGACCAAAATCAACAATAATGATATTCTGCACATGTAAATGACTGGTGTAAAGAAATGGAAGACAATTTCAACAAGGCAATATTTTATATTTGGGTTTTTATAGGTTTGCCTATAGTCCGGTTCACACTCCTCCCCAGTCTTTTGAACAGGAGTAGAGGTTTATCCCTTGTTCCCTGTTCCTTCTAAAGTTTACTTCAACTCTATAATCCTAATGTCTCCACCTAAACTCTGAAATTTTATTTATTATTTATTTTTTTCTTCTATAGGAATAGATACATTCACTTATCATCTAGTTCACACTCCCTGGTTTTTGAACAGGAGTAGAGGTTTATCCCTTGTTTCCTATTTAGGATTGGGTTTCCAGTTCTTTCTATAATTTACTTCAATTCAATTCTCCACCTAAACTCTGAAATTTTATTTATTATTTATTTTTTTAGTCTATATTTCTGAGATAAGGTATTATGTACACTATTTACATTGTTCGGACTATCATCCTCATCTTTGTTGCCATATTTATCACAATGTTTCAGTCATTGTACATTCCGGCCTTCTTCAAGTGGTTGGAATGTCGAACTGAACCCTTTATTTCGCTCACTGGGGTAGACTGTTCTAGTTCCACGTGCCATGTTTAATGGATGTCAGTTATCAGTTATCTCCTGTTAATTCCCCTCTCCAAGTTCTCCACTGCCATAACCAGGTATTGAACTCACACTCTTTGGGTCCTGTCACTGGATCTAACTAATGCCTTTATCCACTGTGCCATGTGTCCTTCTAAATTCTACTTCAACTCTATACTTCTAATGTTTTCATCTCAACAATGAAATTTTATTTATTTTTTTAAAATTTTCCTCAAAAAGGATAGTTATGGCTATTGTCTGGTTTACACTCCTCCCTGGTCTTTTGAACAGGAGTAGAGGTTTATCCCTTGTTCCCTGTTTAGGGTTACGGTTTCCAGTTTTAATGTATTTTCATTCTCTTTCACTGCCAGTAGCCCCTTGCATCTTAGTGGCCTTATTGCTTTGCTTGGGGTGAATTTATTAAAAGTAAATAAATAAAAACAATGAGTAAAAAGAGAAAAAAATCCACTAGTATATATGCAAAAGAAGGAAGGCATTAAAAGTTAGGAATTGTGTGGGGGATACACGTGTGTGTGTGAAAAAGGTTAGTCAACCAGGGAAAAATATCCCCAGATTCAGGAACAAGGTTCTGTTGGAGTTACTTCTACTGAATGGTAGAAGGAAAAGAAAAGAAAGACAGGAAGAGTACTGTTTTTTTTATAGCTGCTTGACAGCACCTTCTAATGACTTCTTGGTGAAAACTAGAAAACCTATGTAGGGGTAACGCACAATCTCAAAAAGGCAAAATACATTAACAATTCAAGAATGAAAATGTGTGTGTGCTTGTGTGTGCATGCAATGTCTGTCCCTTTACTATCATTCAATGTTCTGCCAGCAATTTACACAAGCTTGTCAGTTAAGTTACTCACTCCCCCACCCGCCTCTCTTGGCTTCATTATGTCCTGTAAGTGTTCAACTCTCCAAGCCCACTTTCCTTATTATGTGGCCCAAAAATTTCAACTATCTCTTTCTGATTCTAAGTCTTTTTTGTTTTCATTTTCCATCAAACTTTTTGTTACTCACTCCATGATATTCTCAATATCCTTCTGTAGAACTACATATCTGTTACCTGTTAGTCCCTTCTGTATTGATGAGGAAATTGTCCAGCATTCACTGCTATATACGAGGAGGGATATTGCACAGCAGTTCAGCACTCTTTTGTTTGTTTCTAAGAAAATTTTCCTGTTTCTTAATACATTGTTTAGCTTTTTAAGGCACCTTTCACTATTTCAATGTGCTTTCAGATTCTGGTGACACATAGATTACGTCCTATAATGTTTTTAAAATAGATTTAAATATGTTAGATTTAATAAAAAAAAATTATATTGTATAAATCCCAAAATTACACACAAGTGTTTTTTGCTAATGCAAAAAAACGTTTCACAAGGAAGAGAGAAAAAAAAAGATCTTTTAATATTGATAGTTAATTTATGTTAAAATAAATGCTGAGCTGTTTAAGATTATTTTAGATTTGAAAAACAAGATGGAAGTTGTGAAGTTTGGTGAGATCACACATATACCGAAAGGAAATAAATCATGAAAGGGGAATAACTAGCAAGGATTTTCAATAAATTACACATTTTTACTATGAACATGCATTGGAAATGATTTTTATTATGAAAATACATTGCAAACGATTTTTGTTAGGAAAATGCATTGGAAATGATTTTTGTTAGGAAAATGCATTGGAAATGATTTTTGTTAGGAAAATGCATTGGAAATGATTTTTGTTAGGAAAATGCATTGGAAATGATTTTTGTTAGGAAAATGCATTGGAAATGATTTTTGTTAGCAAAATGCATTGGAAATGATTTTTGTTAGCAAAATGCATTGGAAATGATTTTTATTCGGAAAATGCATTGGAAATGACTTTTATTAGGAAAATGCATTGGAAATGATTTTATTAGGAAAATGCATTGGAAATGATTTTTATTCGGAAAATGCATTGGAAATGATTTTTGTTATGAAAATCCATTGGAAATGATTTTTGTTAGGAAAATGCATCGCAAATGATTTTTGTTAGGAGAATGCATCGCAAATGATTTTTGTTAGGAAAATGCATCGGAAATGATTTTTATTAGGAAAATGCATTGGAAATGTTTTTTACTATAGAAATGCATTGTAAATGATTTTTACTATAGAAATGCATTGTAAATGATTTTTACTATAGAAATGCATTGTAAATGATTTTTATTAGGAAAATGCATTGGAAATTATTTCAGGCTCAGTTGATTTTATGATATTTTTCCTAAAATTTATCAATCACTTGTATCAAATGTGGTTATCCTCTGGGCCAATTCAAGTGGACATTTTCCTCCAGGATTCTCTTAGGAATGGAGGTCAAGTGAATTTCCTGTTTGTCTGTTGCATCCACTTATCTGGGGTTGGGGGAAAATCTTTTCCAGTTGATGCACAGTTCTGAATCCAGTCTGTCTGACAACCAATGAGTTGGCCATCAAAATCAGGCAAATATTTATTTCACATCAAAAACTGCAAAATGTCGTACAATTGTTAATAGTTCAACTAATAACAGGATGAACACTCTTTTCAGCACAAAAGCTCCAACAGCAAAAAGTCTCTTTCATTAAAAAACATTCTTTATACTTAATATTGATATATGAAATATATATGTTTAATAGAGCCATTATTATTATAAAGGCAATATACTTATTTTTAAACTTAGTAATTCTAGCAATAATAGGATTACACGCTCTTTGCTGAATGAAATCTTGAACTGGAAAAAAAATTTGTTTGATTTAAAAGGCACTTTCTTATATTTCAATAAAACTAGATCAGTGGAAACATTGTGGAGTAATGGATAGTGGCTCAGATATAGGAATCGGAGAGCTGAGTTCTAATTCCAGTCAAGTTCGTTACATTCATTCACATACTAATACCCTTAGGGAAGGCATGAATTCATCTCTTCCCCTCAGCAATGAATAAATAGCAGGACAGACTGGGGCCTACAGCCTTGATTGGCAACCAGTCTAGAAGAAGTGTAACACTATTTAGTAACGGCAGGTGAATTGACCAATTAATTAACCACAGAAGTTAATTATGGGGATTACTTAAACCGATAGATAGAACAAAAGACATACTGAGTGATAACTTAAACCGATAGATAGAACGAAAGACATACTGAGCGATATTCTTTTTGTTTTGTTATTTTCCCAAAACAAAGGATGGGTAAAAGGATTTTTTTTATTTTGTTTATGCGAATCAAGATAATCATTTTCCTTTCTCGCGGAGGGACGAGACTTAACAACTTAGATGATAAAGGAAAAAAAAGCCACCCACAAAGCGATGTTATTTTGATAACGGGATGGCGAGAATTCTGATGGTCATTGTCGTAAAAATTAGTTGATGAATCCCAGAGTTTTTAAACAGATAAGCATTAACTGTGTCAAGATGATGAACTTATATTATCGGGAAAGGATTTAATAGGTCATCTGTCGACCGCACACAAAGCCCAACCTTGAGTCAAGGAGATGTCGGTTGGACAAGACATCTGTGTTCTGTTGAAATTCGTTTGTGATAACAAAAGCTATGTTATTGGATTTTTTTTTAATTAACTCAATTTCGCCAAAATTCCGTCCACTTAATATTGGCGGAAAACTTGATTGAAGAATTCCATATGCTGTGACGTTGGATAAAAATTGAGATTATCACATTCACACTATTTTGACGCCTATTGGCCGAATAGCCAGGCAGAGGTGATCATGTGATGCAGGGAGGAGGCCTGCCACCGCCCATCGAGAGGATAGGTATGAGATGTTGCTGCGAGGAAGTGGGAAAACCGTTGACGCCCTCTAAAGTATGGTGAGATACCCATATGAGAGCAGAAGAGGGTGGGAGTGGAAGAAGATTTCCAAAAATGGAAAATGATAAATAATTCTGACCAAAAACAAAGAAAATCTTTATTGGGGATTTGAAATCAACGTGGTGGCCACACCACGTCCGACCCACGCCGGGTTTTGATCGGCGTCCATACAAGCAAACGTCTTCGGCAGTTTTGGGAGTTAGAGAGGCAGTGCAGTCCAAGCAGAGTGCAGTTCGAGAAGCAGAGAGATCCAGGCGAGCCCAAGACACAGGGGACTCGGAAGATAACGCCTCGCACAGGTGACCGCACGATTCCATGCCTTCCAACTTAGACTTCTAACCAAGAACAAATTTGTTGAAGTCTGACTTATATTTTCCACCAGAACCGACTTTATTGAAAAACAACCCAGATAACTAGCTAAGAACGCAAAAGTGTTACAATCCACATTTTTTTTTCTTTGGGCTGGGAGAGAAAGAGAGAGACGCACTCCTGTAACTCAACAAACCGACATAAAATTAATCACTATTCCTAACCAGTCGCTCGCCTTGAAGTTGTTGTTTGTGCTTTTGTTTTTTTTGTCTACATTTATTGTGCAGTATCACCTTGACCCGGATTTGGCTGGCACTACAGCCCGACGTTTGATTGATCTCGTCAACCTAAGATCAAATCACGTGGGTAGGTTGAATCGAGATCAAAGCAGTTGCTTCGGTGACCAGGCGTTGGAAGCGAGCCGAGTACAACAAGTTGGTACTAGAACCCAACAAGACTTCAACTGATGTCCCAGGGTTAGCCCGTCACATATTGGCATTGTGACAAAGGACGGCGTCACATTTGGCGTCATGACCAAAGGACGGGTGTCACAGAAGGAAAACTCTGAATTTAAACCACCTGCCTCCTTGTAGATCCTGCCTCTTTAACTTCTGAGAGGTGTGATGAAGTAACTTCAACATCCCCAATGCAAATGAAACCGACAAGTGATTGTTCTATTCTGTCTTGAATGTTACCATGACCTACAGTTGTTAGATGGTTTGGTTTGTTTTACGGCATATCAACCTCAATGGGTCATTTAATGCTGACAACTTTTTTTTTCTGGTAATATTTTTGTTTTGTCAAAAGTCTATTTCTGTTAATATTTTTTTCCACAAAAACATATAGCCGGTAATATTATTTTTTCAAAAACATATTGCTGGTAACAGTTTTTTTTTCAAAAATTTATTTCTGATAATAATTTTTTACAAAGTATTTCTAGTATTAAAATCTATTCTTACACTTTTATAAGGCTTTTTACCCCCGTTTCGGGGTTAACTATTTGCCCATAGCTGAGACCCTAACATGTGCTACCACCCTGGGTTAGGGTGGACCTGGGAACACCAGCAATTAAGAGGAGTTTTCACGTTCCTCAAAACCTCCTGATCAGAGGCCTTGCTGTTGGACGTAGTTTATCGTCTGATCTGGACGCGGATGTAGTTTATCGTCATACCCAGGACGAAGTTGTTAGATGGAGGAGAACGGTGACCATGGCAGCAGAACTAAATGCGTTAACTGAATAAATGATAATGAAAATTGGATCACAGCCAAATATTTTATCAATTTAATTTCAACTTACCTTTCCATTCTTTCTCCTTTTCTTCATCATATTTTTCAGTAATTTCTTTTATTTCACCCATTCCCTAAAAATTAAAAGTTTTCATAAGACACATTTTTATATTTCATATGCGATTTTTTTTTAATAAGCAACTTAGGATCTTGTGCTAGAATTAGTACACAAATTGCTTAAAACTTTCACTGCGGCATTGTTAGTGTTGTTGCCTGGCTGTGCTGGCCATTTTGGTTGAAAAATTGAAAATTGCTATAAACTGTATAAACTGAAAATAAATGACAATAAAGACCCAGATGGCAAATTTTCATTGTTGCCCTCATTTTGATAATAATCAGAGACACTGCAATACACATGAAACCTAATGACATCCTAACACAGAATATAATAAAAATACATCACAAAACAAATTGTATGTCTATATAGGTTTCAAAAGTGTACTAAGTGTTAGTTTCTGAACCAAGATGTAATAGTGGTGTGAAAATATGTCAACAGCAGACAATGTTAAGTTTTGTAAAAATGCCTTGAAAACGTATATATATATCAAAAGCAGGCAATGTAAGTTCTGTAAAGGTGTCTTGAAAATGTATATATATGTCAAGTGCAGGCAATGTAAGTTTTGAAAGATATATAAATATGTCAACAGTAACAGAAGTATTAAATGGTTGGTTCATTTTTTAATGCTTGGATTCAATCAGTAGAAAAGAATGAGATTTGAATGTAACTAAACTCTAGTAGAATTAGTAGAATTCTGGAATAGGGTAGAAAATAATGTACATAGTAATTTGTGTTTATTTTTATGTTAGCAAATCTGAGGAAGAAAGAAAAACAAATGTGAGTTTGCTTTTCTTCTTTATTGGAAATTCACCAGCTTATAGTTTAACAAGATAATGTTTTTATCACTTACAGGGAAACTTAATATGTACACACACACACACATATATATATATATATATATATATATATATATATATATATATATATATATATATATATATATAAGCGACAGCCAAGCAACTTAAGCCAAGCATCTGGCCAATGTTCTTTGCTGTTTTTTTTCCTTTTCAGAGCATTTAGCAATGTATAATTTCACTTCCATGGTGATTGCCTTCTTTTTTTTAGAAGCACCACTATCAGAAGAGGTTACACAACACTTGAGAGCCATAATGAAGGGTAATACATTTCCACAAACACAACACAAACAAAAGAGAGCAGATGCACAAAAATTTAATGTGGGTACAACCAGGAATTGAGTCATGCCGCCTTATTTACAAGGCAAATGGCATAAGTTAAAAGAAGATGAATGGAGACTGCATCAAAACCACAAATCAGTGGTAAGTCATTAATATCATAACCTGGGGACTTAGTGTACATACCTCGGTAAGATGATGAATTTCATTGGTAAAACAAGTTCGATTTACCAAAAGATTTTTCTGAAGTTGCAGGTCTTCCAATTGTTTTTCTGTGGCTGAAATCATAAAGCGAAAATTAGATCTTTGAAAATATTAAAAAAGAAAAACTTGTATTTTTAGACGATATTTTTAAAGTGGCCAAAAATTATAAATATTTTATAAGACTTATTAGATATAAGATACAAAAACAAATTTTATGAAATAAGGAATTTGGGTAAATGTTTAACTTAGGATCAGGCAAAAAAGATTTTATGTCAAAAGGACTCTTGCACTTCTTACCTGCAGAACTCTTCCAGCTTCTTGCTTTCCAGTCAACTTTGCTCTTCAAAAATTCACAACACTTTCCATGGACATAGCTATATCGCAGCAAGAGGCTTGCACCGTTTCGTTTGCGAGAAAGGGGTTGTAAGGCGGAAAATAATTCATCACCTACATGGAGACACTTTTGGACTCTATTGAGACTGGAAAGTGAAGACTGGGCAGCTCCTACCTGTATATGGCAGCAGTACTCCATTTTTGGCCTGATCTTTGCTCTTGTAAAGAGAGAGGAGAGCAGAAGGAGTCAGTTACTTGCTGGAGGGGTACAGCGAACTAACCATTTTTCCAACATCTTTAGTGATGGACCGTATGTACGAAATCCATTTAAGTTGTGATCTGAGTTTAGGGTAGAGGGTCTCCCTGACAGAACATTTGTTCATGAGTATACCAAAGAGCACAAGTTCTTCAGTTCATTTTTTACCAGAGAAAAGAAATTATCATGAGTTACGAGGCACATTACAGAAGTTTTGAGACATTTTTTTTTTATTAGGAGGGACAGTTATAACCGATTATTGTCATTTTAGTATCTTGTTACTATACCTGCCAACCTTACTTATTTCTAGATTGGAGAAAACTGTAACAGCTCTTTTATAAGAAATTTAAGGTGCTTGAGTGTGTATTGCCTGATTTTCTGAGAGAAAACAGATGCTGCATTGAGCTCTTGCTTAAACTTTTCAATTTCAAAAATAGGTTTGGTACTTTTCGATTTGTGGGAAATAGCTGCGTTTGTTTTTCATTTGGAACCAATCAAAAAGGTTTCCCTCCAAATTCCAAGAAGTGAATCTGGAGCCTATCTGGGTGAATAAATAGAGGGCCAGGAATTGAATTCGAGGAGTTGATGAACAGCTACTTTATTAATTCAAGTCAGGCTGGTCAAAGAAAAAAAATCAATACAGAAGAAATTTGAAAACCACCAGACGAGAATTTAAAAGGAACATCAAAGTTGCTCCTACATCAAGGCAAATTCTTCGACTGATGTAATTGTTCCGTTCTTCGCTGTTACCACAAACTTTACTTCAAACATTGTACCAATTCTTTGAAAATTATTCAAAGAAGTATTTTTCCCTTTTCTTCATTTATTTTTATATTGTTTACCTTTTCTGAGGATCTTATACAACATAGTGATTTTTATTGTAAAACAGGCTTATTTTATTGGCAGAGATTATTTGTACAGACATGTTATTGGCCATCATCTTCGTCTGTCTTTGTTGTGTGCCCTTAGCCTTATAAATTAAACGTTACCTCAAACATTTGTTTGAACTATTTTTTTTCTTAGGGTTTTTTACTAAATAAAAAATCCTCTACTTTACACAAATTAAAGATCATTGAATGTGTTACACATTAACACAATTCAATTATTTCGAAATTGGAGCTGTTTATTTGGGCAATTAAAATTGCTACACCATTTTTCAGAAGACACAACGACACAAATCCCAAACAAATTTTTCTGGCCAATAGCAACTCTAGAATAATAAGCCTGTTTACTTAAAAAAAAAAAAAGTTACTATATAAAAAATGAGTGAATTTAGCTCCTTGACTCTAACATGGAGTCAAATTAAATTTAAAATTCAAACCTATTTGGACAGCTTAAAGCAGAGTCCATTCTGTTGGCTTTCTTGGTGTATTGGACCCCAAACTCAAATGACCCCTTTTTTAGTGGGAAGGACTGTGAAAAGGATAAATGCACATTTAAAAATTCCATGGCCCAATTCGAGAACTATGTAATTAACATAGACTTAAAATGAATAAAATTACAACTCTTAAAGGCATATTTAACGGGCCAAGCCACACAAATAATTCAGCGTCTTAAAATTATTGATAAGAATTATGATGTAGCCATTGATTTGTTAAATGACTTTTTAAAACAAATAATTTATCATTAATGAAATATTCAAGCTAATCAATGAGCGAACCCCTGTGTCTAATGCTGATTTAATATCTTGTAAACACATCATCACCAAAGGTAAAAGCAGACATTAAAGATTATCTTTAACCTTGATTTTCTAGAGGAAGGTTCACCTGACAACAGGCATTTAAGTTTTAACATATTTACTAAATTGCCAGGTGTTTTTAAAAAAGAAATCATTCACGTAACAGGCACAAATTATCCTACACTACAAGAAATTTCTGATAAATCTAGTCAGGTGATAAAACCTTTACAGTTAACAAAAGAAAAGATTAGTAGTAGTAATAAAGAGAAGGCAAAAGTGTTTACCACCCACAAATCTAACTACTCCACACTAGAAAATTGTAGTACTACTAGTACTAAAAAATGTTGTCACAGGTGTAATTTCTGCAGAACAAATGAGTACTATGCTAGTTATTGTAAAAATGACCCCTACTTTAAGTGCTAAGTTGGAAAAATGCAAAGAATCAAATTTATGTAATTTGTGTATTAGTCCTTTTATCCTAAGACTCTTCAATGTGCAGTTAATAAAAATAGTTTACAATATTCTTGTAAAATTTGTTCTTCTAAATCCCATGTGCAAGCTTTGTGTCCCAAAGTTAGGAAAACCCAATTAAATACGAATATATGCATTGACCCTGGGACTGGTAACGAGAATATTCTGCTCCTTCTTGTAAAAGAAATCAGTTGCCAAGGAAGACAGAGTGTTTCCCTTTGTTTGCTTGATACTTGAAATCAGAGATCATATTTTCCATACTTAATCCTAAAACATTAAATTATAAAACAAACGCTTCCACTACTAGAGAAAATGATGTAAAGACATGTTTTGGTTTCAGTTGGAAGTTTTTACAACAAACAAACGTTGATGTAACATTTGTTTATTATTATAAAACATTACCGATTTTAATCGATAATGAATTTGATATTTAAATTTTGACCGTCTGGGAAGGGTGATAAATAATTTGAAAAGTCTCAGGTACAAACGAGCTGGTGACATTTCTAATATGGACAATAATGAAATTACTGTCCAAGGATTATCAGGGGTAGCTATCATTCAGTTCATGAGGCCAATGCAGTTAGTAAAACGTATGAAGAGATTGGTATGTAAAATTCCCGTCTAGTATAATTCCTTTCGGTTATATGTCTAATTTCTTGCTTCCAGAGTAAAACCATGAGATGGGATTAGGAAAGAATGATTATGATAAATATTATACCATCATATTGCGGTATTTTTCCTGCCCAATCACTCACGTGAATTTTGTTTCGTCCCCAAAAGTGGATTATTTCAATTCAACCCTATTTGTAACACGTTTGAAGAGAGTATAGTTAAAATAAATCTGGATAAGATGTTTAGTCTAGAGTATTTAGGATTAGGGGACAAAGATGCCTTATGGGATTATGATAGCGAAGAAATAGAACAATTCAAAAACTCTATTAGTTTTAAAAATAATACTTACTATATAGAGCTTCCATAGAATAAGGATAAATTAAAATTAGTTTCTCCTAACTATGCTGTTGCTTTGAAGGTTTTAGAGAGAGTAATCAAGAGTTTAGACTTACGTCACAATTATTTAACTGTTTTTTTATGAGCAGGAAAAGGAGGGAATTGTGGAACATATATCTGTTTCCTCTAAAGATTATGGGAAATATATGTGGATACCTCATAGGAGGTCGGTAATTAAAAGTGATGACCTGACCACCACTAAAATTAGACCAGTATTTAATTGTTCTCTTAAAACTGGTGGTGCTCCATCGTTAAAAGTACAATGTGTTAGATTTGATAATGTCATTTCAAAGTAAGAAATATACTTTGTAATAATCAGTTTAAAAAATGAAAATGACAGAAATAAGTTTTGTTTTTTCTTGAAAGAAGATGAAAATTTAGTTTGCCATAGATATACAACGATCTTTGAGTTTCATATTGAATTTTGTCATCCAACACCATTTTAATACCTTAATGATTTATGCACTGTTAAGAGATAATTTCTATATTGATAATTTGTTAAAGAAAAAGTGATTCTCTTGAAGAATTGGTTGATTGGTTGGTTGTTTTGTGGCATATCAAAACCTCAGTGGGTCATTTAAAGCCAACAACATTTTGAAAGAGATTCATAGCGATAGTTTGTTAAAAAAAGGTGTGTATGTTACATATATATTTGAACCATTTTTCAATTACTCATATTTTTGAGTACAATTCAACTTCTTTTAGAAAATTTACAATCTTGGATGGTTTTATTTTTGTAAAAAGTTTTTTTTAAATTACTCACTTAGTTTGGTTAGGTTTGTTGTGTTTTACGGTATATCAACCTCAATGGGTTTTTAATGCCGACAACTTTTTTTTCCTGGTAATATTTTGTTTTGTCAAAAATTTATTTCTGGTAATATTTTTTTTCCTCAAAAATGTATAGCTGTTAATATTATTTTAAAAGATGTATTTCTGGTAATAGTTTTTTTCAAAAAATATTGCTGGTAATAGTTTTTTTTCTTCAAAAATTTATTTCTGGTAATAATTTTTTTACAAAGTATTTCTGGTATTAAAACCTATTTTTACACTTTTATAATGCTTTTCACTTCAGTTTTGGGGTTAACTATTTGCCCATAGCTGGGACCCTAACAGGTGCTACCACCCCGGGTCAGGGTGGACCTGGGAACACCAGCGATTAAGAGGTGGTTCCACGCTCCTCAAAACCTCCTGATCAGAGGCCTTACTGTTGGACATAGTTTATCGTCATACCCAGGACGGGAAGAATTGTTATACTTCTACAAAGAATCTGTGAAAAAAATGGCAGATGGAAGTTTTGAGTTGCGTGTGTGTAACTCAAATTGCAAGGATTTATAGAATTATCTAGCTGATAAAGAAATTGTAAAAAATCGAAGTGACTTAGAAAAAATTTTAGGATACAATTATAAAACCATCAAAGATAATTTAGAGATTTCAAAGGGAGTTTTAGATTTCCTCTGCCAACAGCAAAACAAAAAAACTGGTGCCAAATTCTAGTGTGTTGACTCCTTGTCTTTGTGTTTGCCTCTGACAACTCAAGGGAGAATACTTCTAAGTGACTTGTGGAAATTAAAATTATTCTGGGATGAAATTATACCAATAGAATACCAAAAGACTTGAAATAATTTATCTAAGGAGTTTGTACATTTAAGTTCTTTGAAATTTCTCAGATGTGCAGTTGTTAGTTCAATTCCTGCGGAATTGTATTCATTTTGTGATGCCTCCAAAAAGGCATATGGTTTTGCCTCCTATATAAGACAGGATTCTATGGCCACCTTAATTTTTGCTAAGGCTAAAATAGCGCCCATAAAAGCAAAGTCTTTGACTTCACTTATGTTGTTATCAGTGTATTTAGCCATGAAATGCATTAAGAACATCTTGAAACCTTTATCAAATGTTTGTGTCAAAGACGTAATTATTTCTGTTGACACTCATTTAGTATTATTTTGGTTATTGTACGATAACATAAGAACCAAAAACCAGTTTGTCAAGAATAGATTAAAAGACATTAAAGTAGCCCTAGAAGAGCTAGATTCTAAAAATGGATGTGCCTTCCTTAAAAAACCTTGCACATTTAGAACTTCTGGTCCTTCTTGACTAAATAAGGATCCAGTGGTTTGGCCTGAAAGTGATCTACATTGATTGAGTGATTGCAATAAGAAGGTTATTCAAAACCAAGTATATCACAACATTAGCTATGCTAGTCCTTTAGAAGCAATCATATCTTTGGAGAAACATTCAAAGTTATCTAGATTATTAAGAATATTCATTAATAAGTTAAAACATTCTGGCACAGATCATAATCAAGATGCTAACTTGTCTCTGCTCAAATTGGTGCAAAACCAATCATTTGGTAAAGAAATTCAATATCTACAAAATCCTCAAACTGATCCCGAAATTAGTAACAGATTTAAAGCTGTTTTTAGATGAAAATCATCTAACTTTTCCTCGTTGATGAATAGCTAAGACTAAAATCTATCCGCTTGACATTATTTACCCAGTATTGCTGTCCCCGAAGCATGATTTAACAAGACTAATCATAATGGGAATGCGTCGAAAGATGCAAGCATCTAGGAATTTCTAGACGGACCCTTAATAAACTGAGGCCCTCAGGGTTTTGGGTTTCTAAGGCCAGACAGACAAATAAAAATGACATTTCCAGCTGTTATCTTTGCAGAAAATATAAAGCACTTTCATTTAAATATCCAAAATGAATTAATCTTCCTAAACACAGAGTGAACTTGATCAAATCATTTTCTCATGTAGGAATAGATTTTACAAGACATTTAATGATTAAAAATGAAAAGAGGGTGGAAATAAGATGAATATTTTAATCTTCACCTGTCTGAATGTAAGTGCAATTCATAGTGAACTTGTTAAGGAAATGAGTGCTCGAGAGATTGTGCCAGCCTTTGTAAGATTCTTTAACATCTATGGGATCCCCAGTCAGATTTACAGTGATAATGCTAAGTCCTTTATCACTGGATGCAAGAGGATTAAAAATTGCTTGAGTTTTTAGACAGATTATCTAATTTTAACATTAAGCACCTCACAATACCTTTACATTCATGGATGGGCAGTACATGGGAAACAATGTCTTTATAAAAGCAGAGGAAGATCTCAAGTGGAGTATTTTGAACTATTCACTATTCTTTCGGATATACAAAAGCTAATCAATTCCTGGCCACTAACTTATCACTGTTCTTTTGATTCAGGTTTGGAGATAATTAAAAATTGCTTTTTATATCCTCTTTTTCTAAAGAAGACTTGCTGTTAAACATGGATGATGAAAATGCTATTGTTTCTAAACTCCCTCAAAGGAAAGACGTAACTCCATCTGTAAAGTTAAGGGATTATTTAGTTAATAAATTTAAAAAATTGTGGTATAATGAATATCTTTTAAGTTTAAGAGAACATTGTAAGGTAAGCTAAGATGAAAAATAAAAAATCTGACCCTAAAAATCCTTATTTTTGGTATTAGGTTTTTCACATGACATATTTGTGAATTAATGCAAAAATGAACTGACTTCTTTAAGCCAGAATTAATAGTTATAAAATAATAAAAGGAAAAAAATATTTAATGTCCAAATATTTTGCCACAAACACAAAAAAGTTAAATATTGTTCTCTGTAAGTGAATATGTCTTTCAAATCTAACACTTGGAAAAGGTTTTCACATTCAAGTTTTGTTGGTAATGTGAAAACAAAATTTTGTGTAAATGACTAAAATAAAGAAATGCAATTTGTTTTTTGTATAAAACTCAATGATTTCAAACATGGTTCAAGCAATGTGAAAAAATCCTTGTATATAATTGTAATATTGTATATTAGCAATAAAAAATATAGTAAAATTACATTCTGTACTTAATGTAAAAGAAAGAGTATTCTTTTTGAATTGTTCAAAAGTTCATTAGAATTTTGCTTGGATAAGAGAGGTCTGCCATCCAATATAAAATTTATATGTAAAAGAAATCTGATTTCTTCCATCTTTGTCTGAGGGGAAAATATAAGAAATTTAAGCTGCTTAAGCGTGTATCATCTGCTTTTCTGAGAGAAAACAGATGCTACATTGAGCTCTTGCTTAAACTTTGCAATTTCAAAAATAGGTTTGGTACTTTTCGATTTGTGGGAAAATAGCTGCATTTGTTTTTCATTTGGAACCAATCAAAAAGGTTTCCCTCCAAATTCCAAGAAGTGAATCTGGAGCCTATCTGGGTGAATAAATAGAGGGCCAGGAATTGAATTCGAGGAGTTGATGAACAGCTACTTTATTAACACAAGTCGGACTGGTCAAAGAAAAAAAAAAACAATACAGAAGAAATTTGACAACCACCAGACAAGAATTTAAAAGGAACATCAAAGTTGCTCCTACATCAAGGCAAATTCTTCGACTGATGTAATTGTTCCGTTCTTCGCTGTTACCACAAACTTTGCTTCAAACATTGTACCAATTCTTTGAAAATTATTCAAAGAAGTATTTTTCCCTTTTCTTCATTTATTTTTATATTGTTTACCTTTTCTGAGGATCTTATGCAACATCGTGATTTTTATTGTAAAACAGGCATATTTTATTGGCAGAGATTATTTGTACAGACATGTTATTGGCCATCATTTGGCATACAAAGCAATTAATTTGTGTAATTGTCTCTTTTTTTATGTGTTAATAAATTTATCGTCTGCCTTTTTTAAGCTCGGCTCGTGTCGTCTGTCTTTGTTGTGTGCCCTTAGCCTTATAAATTAAACGTTACCTCAAACATTTGTTTGAACTATTTTTTTTCGTAGGGTTATTTTTTACCAAATAAAAAATCCTGTAGTTTGAACACACCCTACTAAGCACTATACATCTAATAAGCTAACATACCAATCTTTTGTTATTCTAGATTGGAGACCACTATAACAGTTCTGTGAACACACCCTACTAAGCACTGCTTGTTACAGCTGACAAGTTTGCAGAATGTAGTTGGTATGTGAAGACAATTTGGAAGCTTGGTATGCAGTAAAGTTTTGTGTTGACAGATGCGTACATCAGAACTGTTCCTCACCCTCCCTCCAATCCAGACCTTGCTCCCTGGGACTTTATGGTTATTTCCCAAGCTGAAGGAGAACCTCAGGGGCAGTTGTTTTGAAGATGTTAAGATGAGGAAGCTGTGACATGTGACCTGGACACCTTCACAAAGAGGATGGAGCACTACAAGAAGGGCATTGAAGTCAGAGGATCCGACTTTGAAGGAGATTAGAGGTCTCACCTAAAATTCTAGAATGCATCTCATATATATATATATATATAATATTAAATTAGGAATCACTTACACACCCACTACCATGGTTTCAACCATTAAGTTCTTGTCAGGTGGTAGATGCTAGTTAATTCTATTGGCTAATTTTATGTACGCACAACAGGAAGTGTGACTGAAGGGGAGGAATGAGGCAAGAATGGGGATGTAGGTTGGGATGGAGAGTAAAATAAAAATAAAAATAATTCTGACCAACAATTGGTTATATATATATATACATATACATGTTTCAGTAAAGATGACAGACAATGTACTGTGATTAAGCTTTTTATTTAATTTTTCTTGTGTTGGAAAAAGTGTTTTCTTTTCTGGACACAGAGTAGTGTGTAGAAACTGCCCAAATGTCCTGCAATTCCGAACGCCTTCAGCTATACTTTTAGCCATTATCAAGGATGATTTTATTTTTACTTTTTAACTAGATGTATGGGTTGTGTGTATGTATCTAGAGTTATAGGGATGTTTTATTTTCCAAATACAGTCAGCACATTGTGGCCATGTTGGTAGTAATATTATTTAGTGTTGGCATTTTATATTAGGGCTTCCATTATTTTTAATCTTTTTTTACATGTGGATGAGGTTATTATGCTTGTATTTTCTACTAGTATGTTTCAGATAGAATCTGGCAGGATTTTGTGTGTTTAAATGTGTCCTAATGGAGCTATGGTCAGGTAGGTGTAATGTTAGTTGTCTGGATACGCATGTAGCAGTGCGAACGACGTAATTATTTATGAGTTTGGTTTGATCAGGAACACAGTTCCTTAAGAGGCATTTGAATTCGTAAGTAAAGTTGGTACTTTGTAGTTTTGATTTTGCAGGTGTGTTTTTATTTTTGAGGATAAGGTTAGGTGTTTTAAATTTTTTGTAATAGATAATTAATTTTCTTGTTCCGGTCATTTGGGGTAGTGTATTTCTTTATGATATTTCTAAGTGAAGATTCATCTTGCTTATAATTGATATTTATTTGGCGTTTATAGAAGATGTTAATGTTATTATTTTTGTCTGTATGTTCAATATCGTTATTAGTTACTTTGGAAAGAAATAGTTTAATCTGGTGGTCGTTGAGGTAGTTAGGAAAAACCATTGTTAACTAGTGTCTGTTTTACATTATTGAGTTCTTTAAGGAAAAGTAGACAAGAGGATGAATTCTTGTGTGCTCTATTTAGGAAATTTTTTATTACTACTATTTTGTATCTGAGTGGGCATGCACTTTTAAAGTAAAGATGGCAAGAGTTTCTGCTAGTAGGTTTTATATAATGAGGTGGTGAAAGTGTTGTTAAGGTATTTTACAAGAACGTAAGAATGGGAGTTTATGTTTTTGACTCAGTTCATAGGTAAAGTTAGGGACAGAATTTTTTTCAAATGTGGTTTTGAGATTATCTATTTCTTGTTTGTTCTTCACTAAAATAATGTGATAAAGTTTTTATTTTCAAGAAATCTTGTTAGAAAAATATACATACTCCAGCAGGATTTGAGCCTGTGTCTCCTAGAGGAAACCATCATTAGATCTGATGTGCCCTAGACCAACTTAGTGATATAGGACCTCCTGATCAAACAAAACCAAAATAGTGCTATTGAATACATACTACCTGATTCTCAAAATCCTGCCGGAGGACACATTATCTTTCTAACAAGATTTCTCAAAAGATTCAGGCTGGTAGATGGAAATAAATAAATATACTGTTTAATAAATAAATAAAAACAGAGCGTCTATTCAAATATGAGTATCCATTTATAAAATAAGATTTAAACAAATAAATTAAAAATCTGTTGAATTTAATCCATTTCCTATAGTCATCCACAGACAGATTGTTTTGGTGTATCAGAATTAGTCAGAGATTCTACCCCTAAGCTATCGTCACACAGCAGAGAGAGAGAGGGGGAAATTTTAACGTTTTTACTATGACGTCAGTAACTAAAAGAGCTTGATTCGAGTAGAAGAGTATTGCATTAGAAGCAGCAGCCACTGTTTATAAAATCACTCCTTCCTCTTTGAGAGCTCAATCGAATTATTTCAAGAGTATAAATAGTAATCCACAGACAGACTGTTTTGCTGTATCACAGCTCATCAGTGTGGCTAGAAATCTGATTGCTTCAAGCCGGGATCAAAACCTGACTTATTTGGCATCAGCTAGAGATTCTACCATCATATATATATATATATATATATATATATATATATATATATATGAAGAAATATAGTTTTAAGGTGTACTATATTTATGGGATAAAGTGCTCAATATCAGAGATAGAGCATATGTAAATATAAAAGTGAACATAGAAGTCAACACTCAGAGGCAACAGGCTGTTTCATGCTAGATGCAATACACCACTGACCTGTATATATAAATAGCCGAGAAAAATAGCAGCACTCGTGGCCTGACGATTGTGTCTAGCATGAAACAGACTGTCGCCTCTAAGTGTTGACTTCTATGTTCACTTTTATATATATATATATATATATATATATGAAATGTATTAAATCCAACAAATATTTTAATATATTTTCTGTTTATACATTTTTTTATGGATACTCTTATTTAAGTAAATATTCTGTTTTTTAATTAAACAGGATTAATTACATTTACTGGCCTGGATATTCAAGAATTTTTATAGAAAATATGTGCCCTGGGACAGGAATCAAACCTGTATCATATACGGAACTCTCATTAAGCTTGATGTGCTATGACCATTCAGCCACAGAGAACTTCCAGTTTAGCAATTTCTCAAACATTCAGGCTGGCAAATGTAATTAATCCTGTTTAATTAAAAAAACAGAGCATTTACTCAAATAAGTGGATCCATAAAAAAACTTATAAACAGAAAAGATATTAATTTGTCTGATTTAATCCATTACATAGAATATGTTGTCATTGTTTACATTAGGTTATAAATTCAGAACAGGTATGATAGATCAAGAAAAATTGGTGTAGGTGTGTGTTTAAAAGCAGTAATTCAAGCTTTGCTTAACTGGAAGTTCTCTGTGGTCACAGCATGTCAGACTAGATGATGGTTCTGTAAAGGATACAGGTTCGATTCCTGTTTGTACAAAATTTCTCGAACATTCAGGCTGATAAATGTAATTAATACTGTTTCGTAAAAAACAGTGCATAAGTGTATCCATAAAAAGCGTATAAATAGAATATATATATAGAGAGAGAGAGAGAGAGTTGTATATTTAGGCAGCAATCCTTCTTTTATGCAAGTTTCATTAAAAACGACAGACAAGGTACTACGGTTAAGTTTTTTATTTAATTTTTCTTGTGTACGAACAAGAGCTTTCTTTGCTGGACAAAGGGTGTGTAAGAACTGTCCAAATGTTTTATTTTTCCGAGCGCTTTCGGCTATACCTTTAGCCATTATCAAGGATGATTTGATTTTTCAGCTTAATTGAGTGTGTGCATTATGTATATGTCTTAGTGTGTAGTAGGGGTGTTTTAATTACCAAATACAGTTAGCACGTTGTGGCTTTGTTCATAGTTAATATTGTTGAGGGTAGGCTTTTTCTTTTTTATTATTAAAGCCGCCATTATTTATAACCTTTTTTTACAGGTGGAAGCAATTAATATATTTGTGTTTTCTACAAGTATATTTCTAATGGAGTCTGGTAAATTTTTGTGTGTTTAAATGGGTTCTAATGGAGAAAAAAACTTAACTGTAGTACCTTGTCTGTCGTTTTTAATGAAACTTGCATATATATATATATATATATATATATATATAGTTTAGGAAAAACTAGGTAATCCATATGGGTAGACCCAATGAGGATAGAATCCAGAGAGCTCAATGTAAATCAGAGCTAATAATTTAAATAAAAACAGACCACTTTAAGGTTCCATATAATAAATTATTTCACCACAGCCCTTCCAAAGGACAGTGGATCATCAGATTTATTTCCAAATGTTGAAATGAAAAAATGAAAATATATTTACACATTTATGACGGGCAACAATAAGGAAACTCACGAAGTGGGGCAGTGTAGGGAGGTAGAGAGACAGCGTTGAGTTAGATGTAACATTTCTATTGTTTCAAATTTAAATATTCGCTGAAATCTAGACACATGCATATATATATATATATATATATATATATATATGCATGTGCTCTCCTGCAGGATTTGAACCTGCATTCTTCAAGGGAAACCATCATTAGATCTGACATGCTTTGACCTCTTGGCTACAGAGTGTGTCAATGACCAACCAAATTAAATGGTGGCTTTAAACACAGATTTTTCTTTGACTCTTGAAATAGACACAGCTGCTCAGTTTTATATGCTCATGTAAACAAAGCAATTTCTAAAGAAAAGGATGGATTTTTTATTTATTAATCCAACAGATTTTTATTACTTAAATTATTTTTAGTCGATACTTGTATTTGAGTATATCCAACTTACATTTTATTCTCCTTTTAACAATTTGAGTTGCTTGTTTGGCCGATCTTTCTACAAACCAATTCTCTCCAAGAAGGACCATGATTTCATTCGTGTGCACCAATTGTCCTGGCATGAAGGCAAACGGACCAAAAGGAACCTTAAATGTCGAACAACAAAATGGAAATTATTAGACACAGAAATTACTGCATGTTAGAGAATATGAGATAAAAACTACTATTAAAGAGAGACAAAAATAAAAGAACAAGAATTAAGAAGACAAAAGATAATGATTGACACCATTTAATTTTTTGAAGATTAAGGAGAGAGGACAATAAAAGAACAAGAATTAAGAAGACAGAAGATATCGATTAACATTGCATTAGAATTTTTGAAGATCAAAGGCAATAAAGCCACTAGGACGCAAGGGGTTCCTGAGTGTTAGAGAATATGAGAAAAACTACTATTAAGGAGAGAGGACAATAAAAGAACAAGTATTAAGAAGACAGAAGATAACAATTGCATTTAAATTTAAATTTTTGAAGATCAAAGTTGACTGGGAGGCAAGAAACGAGAAGGGAGTTCCACAAGCAAGAAGTGCAATAGGAGATATTGTCAGTTTAGAACTTACATGTAGCCATTTCAACCATAAAATAATGAAAGTTATATATATATATATATAGGTCTCATTATTTTACATTAATTTTACATTTAGATTATTTTAATATATATGTATAGGTAAAAATCCATGGTAAGTAATCCTAGTAATATAAAATATTAAAACTGATCTGCAGAAGAGAGCTCAATGTATTTCTTACAGAGCATATATGAACTACATGTAGATAAAATTCAATATCCCATATTATATATGGGTTCTGGGTGGAATCGCCATATATCATATGGGTATTGAAATTTATCTACAATTAATTATATATATATATATCTCTCCAAGTATAGAATTGGTGTAGATGGAATAAAATTCCAATAACCAAAACCACTATGCTTAAAAGAGTGCTCAATATAGAGAAGGGCAAATATTATTTATTCAAAAATTATAACATAAACATGTTATAACATCACTACAAAAATAGTCATTTTGTTTCAATACTTCTGGTGTCTTCTTAAGTGATGGTGTTGAATTCAATGTGAGAGAGTGAGTATGTGTGTGTGTGTGTGTACATGTGTATGTGAGAAAGTGAGTGAGTGTGTGACTGTGCATATGTGTAGAATGTCATGGTTATTTCTCTATTCCATTATTTTCTTCCCTCTATTCTTTGTCCTTCTCTCTTACACACGCACGTGCGCGCACACACACACACACACACGCACAAGTAGGTCATAGACAGATAAAGGGATATTACCATTACTTCATGTGTGATTTTGTTGGGTAGGGTCAACAGACGATCTGAAAGATTCTTATAGTCAGTGTTCAATTTTTTCCTGAAATAAACAAATAAAGTAAGTAACAGTAAGTAAAGATATAAATCAAAATACCATTATATTTAATATTTTATAACAGTCTATTTAATAAGCAAATCTAAGTAAAGATATAATAAATCAGTCCAAGCAAAATTTAAATTTTTCTTCATATCAACTTTATTAAAAATATAAAATGAACATATCTTCAGAAATCTAAACTTAACCTCTTCACAGATATTTTATAAATTCTGTATAAATAAGAAGCTTATTATGTTTTTTTCTTCCAATGTAGAATCAGTCAAATTTGCTGATTGTTACTGACCAGCAAAATCATTCGGCAAAGAACAGATTTATGTGGAGATTTGCTTATCATTTTCCCAGATGAGGTTGTGATTGCTTCACAGAAGGCAATGTGATAAAAAGAAAAAACAGCAGAAAACAAATCAATCCCATAACCGTCAGCCATTATTATTAATTATTGACTAGGATTTACTTTCATCTTCATTTTTTATAAGATGAAGCATTGTCAGCCATTATTATTAATTTTTGACTAGCATTTACTTTTCTCTTCATTTTTTATTAGATGAAGCATTGTCAGCCATTATTATTAATTTTTGACTAGTATTTACTTTCCTCTTTATTTTTTATTAGATGAAGCATTGTCAGCCATTATTATTAATTTTTGACTAGTATTTACTTTCCTCTTCATTTTTTATTAGATGAAGCATTGTCAGCCATTATTATTAATCTTTAAAAATGTAAATGTATGTGACACTGGGATTGCCAAAGAGAGAAAAAGAAAGAAGGAAGAGGAGAGAGTCTATCTACTGGATGATAATTGTTGAAATTGCAGGAAGATGGATTGGAAAGTTGAGAAGAAAATTAAAAATGAAATGCATTGAAAAATCATGTTTTGAGATAATTCCAAGGAGAATCCAGTTTAACTAGACGGAATTCTACCCAACCTTCCCCACTTCCCGCTGATAAGAAAGAAAGCATTAAGGTAACCATGAAGATGTCAGATAAAATAAAAACATGTTGACGATAAAGAAACTAGGGTGGTCACAGAAATAAATAACATTTCTCTGAATAAAGAAAAAACATCTGTTTTGAATCAGCCACCCAGAAGAAAAGTACCCCTACAGAGATAGGGACCAACTGGACACAGTTGTCATTATAATTTCAGTGGCATTCTTCCAGAGAAAATTTTATATCCAAACATTAATTCGGATTCCCTTGGATAGAAGTGGTAATAAAAAATTAATTACTGTTTTGAAGTGCTCATGGACAAGAAAGCTGGGTGGTGTATTTGATTGTAAAAAATGCATAAGACAGAGAAAAGATAAACTTTTGTTTTAAAGAGAGTAGAAACAGATTTTTCTTTCTTTTTTCAATTCTTAAGTGGTCTGGTCGATCAAGAGATTCCCAGCATGGGGCAAGCTGATAGATAAGGACTAATGACTGAAAATCCCTTTTGACTTCGCTGCACCATCTGGAAGTTGGATTTCTCACTCCAGCCCAGGAAGCAGACTGAGGTTGACTGCAGAGAAAGTGGGAGAAGGAAGAGAAGAAGGAAGATGTAGAAAAAAAAGAATGAAGAGAGAGAGAGAGATTAGCATTGCCTATATGGAGCAATGGTGTGAGATGAGACATAAAGAAAGTTGGAGTAGTTTGATCCCTCCAACAACTTTCAAAAGGGAGCCAGACAAATCCAAATTTGGAAAACTACTTGAGTAAATGTATTATTATATATGAAAATTTAGAAAAGGTTGATACTTAGGGTAGAAGACACCTGAACCCGGACCCTAGTCACCCCCACCTCTGCTGGATGCAGGTCTTCATATAAGCTGGAGATTTTGGACTCAGAAGATTAGAAGAACAAGAGACAAGATAAGAGAGACAGAAAGAAACACACCAGAATCTGCATCATTTGCTGAGACCACCTGATCAAGACCGTGTGCCAGACATGAAGACCAGAACTTAGAAATTTAAGTTTCTAAAACAAGCTGCAGACTCTGAAGGGGATCCCAGTGTCATTTGATTATAACAACAAGTGGGAAGGGTTAAAACTGCTGTATACAACAAATCATATATAAACCAAATCGTTGTTACATTTTTAACCAGAGTTAATTCTTTATTGCCAAAGATTCTTGTTTTCTTTTGTGTTAACTCAATTGTCAAACTGTCTTCAAGTTTTTGCTTCATCAGTGATCTTCTCATCATCTGAGATCAAAAACACAACATAGTAGAGGAGTGAATAGTCATGAACAGACAAACGCCAGCTAAGTTGAGTGGAAGCGTACCCCCAACATAATACCAGCGACAAAACGAGTCAGGTGCTAACAAGGTGAAAAGTCAGCTAAATGGTAACCATGGCGGTCTGAAGGAACTTGAGGACCAACAACTCAGAGGTTACGTTATTGCTTACCACCATCTAGGGCTGACACAGGCGTTACATATTTGGTTGCTGCTGACGAGGTTTGACTCCCAGGGATACAGTTATTATTATAGCTGTCCCATAATAGTTCATACACTTTTCATGCAGTAAATGCAGCAAATATTATGGGATAGAATTTATACATTAGATTATTAATCTATCTCTGTCCCATAATAGTTGACATATTTGCATACACATTTTATATAGTAAATGCAGCAAATATGGGACAAAATTATTACATCAGATTATTATGCTATCTCTGTGCCATAATAGCTGATATATTTGCATAGAGTAAATTTAGTAACTATTAAAGGACAAATGTGTATTTAAATGTATCAACTATTATGGGACAGCTATAGTAATAATCTAATGTTCAGTTCCATAATAGTTGATATATTTGAATATGCATTTGGGCACTTAGGGGTGGTGTAATGGTTAACAAGCTTGTCTCGCTAGAACAATTACGACTGAGTAGTGAGTTCAGTCCTCACGAGGTGCCCCATACTTTCGGCCTTGTGCCACATCTAAGCTACGCTTGGAAAAACACTAGGGCATCTTGAGGCGGTGTAATGGTTAGCCAGCTTGTCTCGCTAAAACAATTACGACTGAGTAGTGAGTTCGATCCTCACTGGGTACCCCCTAATTTTCGGCCTTGTGCCACATCTAAGTTACACTTGGAAAATCAATATTTGAATATGCATTTGATATAGTAAATGTAGTAATTATTATGGGACAAGATTCATATATTAGATATCATGATATTTGCATATATATTTTATATGCAACATGTAACGATCTAGGGATAAGAGGTAATATAAAGTTACATTTTAAAACCCATCGTTGTTGTTTTATTGTTTTCAGTGATGTCTTTTTCTCTTTACCAAACACAAGTTTGTTTTTTTAAAATGTATCTACTGAAGCAGTCTCCGCATTATAGGAATTTTGTTGGGACTCTTTTTTAATAATTGCTTCAATTTTTCATAATATTCATTGCAGAAATATTTGTGGGTTAAATATTTCTAATGATGAAATGGTGAGTATATTTTATTACACTGTAGCCTTTTACAAATAATGGATGTAACAGATATCATGACTCCAAGATGCGTTTTCATTATTCTGTCTCGCCGAAATGCTTTAGAGGATAAAAAAAAACCTTGTCAGCTTCAGGCCCATACTTTATCACAGCCAATAATTTCAAAAAAGAAAGGCAAACTTAAACTGGATACCATTTATCAATTTCATCATTTGTAATTTGAACAGCTCTGTCCTGTTCCTCTTGTAACCTTCGAACTTGTGAAGCTTTCATCATCTTTTAATTTTCCTTGTACTTCAATGAACTGAAAAAGATAAACAGAAAAATTTAGGCCAATAGTATTAAATACATTCCAAAGATGTTTTTCTAGACAATTTTTCTCTCCAGAATCTACCTTACATATTTATAAGTATACCATTCATCCTTGCTTGTCAAGGTTTTGAATAATGCTGCCAATTCTGGTCTGGTGCTCCTGCTATACATTTAGAGATTCTAGGTAAAATCCAAAGAAGAATCTGCAATATTATTAATCCTGACCTGACATCTCAGCTTCAGTCCTTTTTCACACTGCCCTTTCTATAAAATAATTTCATGATAATTGTTCTGATGAACTTTCCATTAATATTAAGTAGAAAGATTAAGTTGAATCAATTGCTAAGAAACTTGGTTCCCTGCTAAACAATTTTTCTCACCAGAATCTATCTTAGATAGTCAACCATTCATCCTTGCTTTGAATATTGCTGCCACACTATATTTTTACAGATTCTTGATAAAATCCAAAGAATCTGCAATGTTATTGGTCCTAACATGGCAACTCAGCTTCAGTCCTTTTCTCACTGCTGTAACAGTTTCCCTGTGCTTTTTCTATAAATACATTCACGGTAATTTTTCTGATGAACTAACCACTAAAAACAATGTATAACTTTTTATATATATATATTAAAAAAAAAACAGTGGCTGCTGCTTGTTGCTATTAATGTATTGCTTTTCAACTATGAATTGAGCTCTTCTAGCTACTGGCATATTTCATATAGAAAATGTTAAAATTTACCTTTCTCTCTGCCACGTGCTGACAACTTAGGGGTAAGATCTCTGACTGATGCCAAATCGGTTGAGTTTTGATCCCGGCTTGAAGCAATCGGACGTCTAGCCACACTGAAGAGTTGTGATACAACAAAGCAGTCTGTCTGTGTTTGTGTGTGTGAATATATATATATATATATATATATATATATATATATACACACACACACACACACACACACACACAACAGTAAGTCTGATTGGTTCGATAAGAACAAATTGGCAGCTGATCTCAAAAGTGACCTAAAATCTGTTGTTAACTGGGGCAAGAATTGGCTTCTTAATTTTAACACCTCAAAAACGAAACTGCTCTCTTTTAATCATCAGTATGGCTGATGCTAACCTCCAGGAAAGTGACTCATTATGCCTTCTTGGACTAACATTTTCAGCTGACATGAAGTATATTGAATCAATTGCTAAGTCTGCAGCCAAGAAGGTTGGTTCACTATGTCGAGATAGACAAATTTTCTTGCCAGAATCTATCTTAGATATTTATAAGTCTACCATTTGTCTTTCCTTTGACAAACTTTCTGCTATGGTAGCTTGACTTTATGAATTTAAGCACAGTACTAGATTAGCAACAAGGTCTCATCAGTCACATTGGCTAGGTATAACTATAAGTTCTATGCTAACAGTTTCTTTTCTCACACTTCTCTCTTGTAGAACTCTCTTCTAGATTCTTGCTTCCCAATCAACTTTGATCTTTAAAAATTTAAATGCAATGTCAATCGTTATAGTCTGTCTTCTTAATTCTTGTTCTTTCATTGTTGAAATGAAATGATAAAAAAGAAAAGAAAAGAGGAATGGAAAACTGTATATTTCAATTCAAACTTCAAATTACTTAATCCAATGTTAAACAAAATCTATGTCTCTGAGATAAGTTATTATAATTATTTACATTATTCGAACTGTTATCCTCATCTTCATTGCCATATTCACAACATTTTAGTCGTTATATGCTCCGATCTTCTTCAGGTGATTAGAATTTCCAAAACCAAAGGCCCAAAAAGTTGTGAGTTCAGTACCAAGCTACAGAAGTGGTGAACCAAAAAACTTGGGGAGTTGAGTTAAAGGGAAATAACTGAGACATCCAAAAGAGGCATGGCATGTGGAACTAGAACAATCTACCCCAGTAAATAAAGGGTTCAGTTCAAAATTCTAATCACCTGAAGAAGGCTGGAGCGTACAACAGCCAAAACATTGTGAATATGGCAATGAAGATGAGGATAACAGTCTGAATGATGTAAAACAGAAATCTGTTGATAATAAGTCAATCTTGTGAAAGACTAAAAGGTACCAAGAAAAGTTCTTGAGAGCAATTAATAAATTCTGTATGGAGGACGATATTGTTGAGAGAAAATGTAAACAAAAAGGGACACTTAGAATCAGAAAGAAGCAATTGAAATTTCTTGGGCACATAATGAGGAAAGAGGGCTTGGAAAATTTAACACAGAAAAGCAAAAAATAACCTACTTAACAAGCTTGGATGACAAAATAGGTATTAAGAGATATAGCAAAATCGAACACTCTTAAGAGCTACAAAGGCAGTGGAGAGTCATGATCGCCCACGTCCTGAAGGGACACGATAGAAGATTCAGAACGATAAAATAAAAACGATGAATAAACTAAACATTCTAGACGAAGTTACCTGAAGATAATGAAAGAAAATTAAAGATGTAAGAGGTATAAATCTTGTTAAATAAGGTTTGAAAACGAATATAAAAAAAATTATTTAATAATTTGAGGAACAGTCACCCCAAAACGATCAAATTCAAAGCGATGAAATATCGACTTCTGATTGTGTTGTTTTGTTTCACATTATGAAAATACACTTTCTTCGCGTGATACGAGATTTCTTGATAAAGAAAATTTCTCAACTATTCTACTTTGTGGTTTCCGACTTTTTTTTAACGAAATAATTTAGAAACTAAGAGTTTTTATTGAATAAAAGAACAGGAAAATTATCTTCACTGAATAAAATTAAAAAACAAAACAAAAAACCTTCTTGAGACTCTTTTGGTAAAAATTTAAAAATTAATGTTTATGTTTATTGTTTAGCTTCTTTATTCTTTCAGGCAAACTTTGACGACCTTTTAAAATATTGATTGTAAAATGTAAATAAAGTCTATTTTAAAACCAAAAAATAAAAATAATTAATAAAATTAAATTATACAATCCCGACAAATTCGGCACTAAAAAGCCAAGCAAACTGACTATTTTACAATTAATTAGTTTTACTATCGAAAAGCATCAAAATAAAAGCTATACACTAACATAGCTAGGCACATTTTTCATTAAATATTAGATAAAATGAAATGAATTCGCAATTTATACTTACAGTGTAAAAAAGTGTATTACGAATTCATTTTATTGAGTGGTTTACTTACATTTAAGTGACAATTGAAATACATATATGATTTTTTATAATTACCAAAATTACATAATAGTAAATACAGTATAAATAATATATTGCAAAATTGTCCAGACAATTAAAAATAAGCAGCTACCTTTCTTTGAATTTCCAGGATATGTGACAAAACAAATATCTTTCGAATTCTTCTTGCACATGTGAGAATTAGTAAATTAGAGTTATTTCCCTTATTTGACACCCATTCATTAAGTTCCAGCTTTTCATGAAATTTATTGTTATGTTTCAAATAATAAAACTATTGATTATTAGTAAATTCTGCAATTACGTTCAAGTGGACAATGAATAATAGTTAAACCTTATTAAAATCAGATTTAAATAATGTTATTTGAATAGCTTATTCTATCTGGTCACTTTACTTTTACAGAGACATTTTCATAAAGGTGACCGTTTACGGTTTAATCTTTTTAAAAAAATGGCGACCTCTTTAAAATTATCTGTTTGTTGGCGATTTGCTGTACCTTGTCTCATCGGGGATAATTTTACACGAATGTAAGTTTATTTTGGCTATCATTAAATTTATTATTTTCCGTTACAGAGAATAATCCACAAGAAAAAGACAAGTTTAATTTGTTTTCTCTAACAAACGTGATGACCTCTACATCGTCAATAATAGCTTGTCAATTTATTTGCTAAGTGATTCAACAATAGATCTGCAGAATATCCATCAAATGCAGCATCATAGAATCACAAAAGTTTATCCTTCCCACATCTTATTTTAAAAATCTTGTAATTTTTTGATCTGACACAACTTCAAATGTCAGGTCAAGGTTGTTTTGCTTGGAGTGTGTAATTTTATCTAAGGAAGGAGTTTTTTGTTTTTTTTAAAGTTGTACGACTTAGTTTTGTTTTCAGTTATTTATTCTTAATCTTAAATTAAAATCCACAAAAAATGTTATTTTTAAAGAATCCTGAAATTCCCTTGGAAGGACAGCGAAAAATTAAAATAATGAAAACAGCGGCACCCGGCAAAAAAGTTCTTGAAGAAAAAATCTTAAAAACGTCAAGTTTTAATTCGGAGTCATTGAAAAAATACTTTAATTAATAATCATAATTTAAGTAAATTAGGAATACTTTAATAAGCTATTATATGTTGACGATATCAGTTTTTTTAAATTTAGTAATTAATTTCGGTAAATTATAATAAAATTAATTAAAACATTTTATTTCGTTACTAAAAGTTCTGACTTTTAAAAATGTAATGAAAACAGGTTTTTTATCGTCAAGCAAGAAGATCTTTGTTATTATGAAGACTTAAGGGAAGATCAAAATATTTGAATATTTTTTAATTAAATTTTTTTTACTTCTTTTTAGAACATTTGAAATTTTAATTAAAAATGTTGTCTTGCGTCAGCGGTTTGTACTCTAACTTTTAGTTTTTTTAGCAGAGCAAATTTTAGCTTATTTTCTGGTGACACACATTAATTTGGAAATTCTTGCAAAAATCAAATAATTGTTGAATTTTAATGAAATCTTGATCAAAATATTTTTTTACATGCATGTTTCATCCCCTTACTTAATTTTAATGAAATCTTGATCAAAATATTTTTTTTACATGTTTCATCCCCTTAATTTTAATGAAATCTTGATCAAAATATTTTTTACATGTTTCATCCCCTTAATTTTAATGAAATCTTGATCAAAATATTTTTTACATGTTTCATCCCCTTACTTAATTTTAATGAAATCTTGATCAAAATATTTTTTACATGTTTCATCCCCTTACTTAATTTTAATGAAATCTTGATCAAAATATTTTTTTACATGTTTCATCCCCTTAGTTAATTTTATGAAAACTTGAGAAATTCAACATGATAATTTTTTACTTTTTATTAGTAAAAAAAAAACAGAATTTTTGTGAGAATTTTTAAAAATTATCGATTTTTTTCTTTCTTTCTTTCTTTTTTTTTTTTTTTTTTTTTTGCAAAATCAGACTCTGTCTTATCGAAAAGTGAAAAATAATATCGAAAAAATAACTAATAGTTTATTTAAAATAAAAAATATTTAGGATGTAAACTTGTCTCTTCTCCGGATGCTTTTTCTTTAACTAGTAGCATGGCTTGATTCAAAAATCGTACGACACATACAGCAATCGCTATCACTTGACTTAGAAAACCATGCTGATGTTGCTACATGCCTTACTTCTTGTCTATCTCACACTGTGAATTTTTTCTAAAGTCTGTACTAAACATTAAATCTGTTACGAAAAAAGAACTAAACAAAATGAACACAAAATGATCAGCTTTAAAAAAGGACTCGTAACTGGAAAAACCGAATGAAAAAAGAATGTTAACAACAAATACTTTTCCACACCCAACCCAGTTCTGAGGAATCAGAATCAACGTTGAGTTTAAGCAAGCAAATGAGCCAATTGGAGTAAAGTGCCATGCAGATTTAAATTTTTCCCACTTGTGACAAATGCAGCTATCGATTTTTTTTTTTTTTTTTTTTTTTTTGCATGCTAGTTAACATTTGTGTCAGTCAGCTGTTGGCTCTCACGCTAGCCAATAGAATCTTCCTGCCTATTCGTGGGAGCCAGCTATAGGCTCTCACTTTGGCCAGTAGAAAATGGCCGCAAACTACATGAAAACTGCCGTAGAATCATGAAAAAATCGATTATTTCCACTATCGATGGGAGTTGGGAAATGCAACGTTGGTCTTGGCCTTTCCACTAACTTGGAGCATGTGCATGTAAATTATGGGGCAAATCCGTCGAAAATTGCAGCCGTGCGTTCGTTACACACACACACACACACATCCTGCCTTTTATAGATAAAGAAATTTTGGCAATGTTTAACCTTTCTGTCTGAGAAACAAAAACAAAAAACAACCCCGCTGTGCCAAAAGGACGGTCATTCAATCACCACCGCTATTATTATTATGATCATCATCATCATCAACACCTCCTCACTCCCTCAGTAATGTATCATTTCTAAAAAAAAATGATTAGAATTTTAAAAAACTCAAATATGAAAAAACGGATTTATTTTCTTCTTGAGAATCGACAGCAAAAACACTATCAAGATAAAAAACCCAACAAAACTTGCTTTCATAGTTACTTATGAAATTAAACACTGCATTGTAATTGGTTTACATTATGTTGATAATTTTGTCATTTTTTAATAAAAAGATTTCTTTTAAAATTTATTTCTTTATAAAATGGTAAATAGTAGGATTAATACAAATAAAATTTGTCACTTAGCTGATTGATGTTTTGCAGGATTTTACTAGTATGTTTGAGTAGAAATAAGTCACCATTATGTTGCAGGTATCACCACTTTTGATACGAGCGTGTGTATATTGTATATTAAATATTTGTGGGCTCCTAGAATGTTAGTCCCACAAACAAATATTGGCGGACTCAATGGTGAGCCTGGGTAAAAATAAGAAACACAAAACAAATAAAAAAACAAACGACAATATGCATGTTAACAAAAGGAATTGCATGTGTGCATAATTGAAATGAAAAGACATTGAGACTAGTTATAAGTATGTGCTTGTTTGTGTGTGTTGTCTATGTGATAGACACGTGTGCGAGAGTTCAAAAGTCAACAGAGGACCAATGAAGCAAACATACCTAATTGGCAGCATTCTTTATCAATGTTAACTACATCTTGAAGTAAGAGATAAAGAGTAAGAGAGAGAATATGATTGCCTTTTTATAGGCTTAAAGAGCGCCTCCTAACAGGCATTTTCACAAAGCCAAGTGTGACAACCCGCAGACGTTATATTCAGCACCTCGACTGTAGTTTCGTAGACGAACCCTTTTTTGTAATCATTCTCTCCACTCGTCAGGAAATATATTGCATTGTACCTGCTTCCCGTATTTTTCTAATCTTCTGGAAAAACATTGCTGAGGTATGCAGTAATGCCAGTGACAAAGGAATAAATATCTTTGTGGGCATGAAAGTTAAAAATATGACAAATCTTTATCTGTGAATTGTCATGACTTCTTGGGAAAGATAGGGGCGTGGTTAGATTGCGTTTCCGGTTCCCTCAAAAGTCTTTTCAACTATGTACTTTTAACGTCTTTGCATAAACTCACAAATTTTATTTACTATTTATTCATTTATTTGTTTTTTCCTTCAATAGGAGTAGATAAGTTTGCCTATCGTCTGGTTCACACTCCTCCTCCCCTTTTTTAACAGGTGTAGAGGTTTATCCCTTGCTGTCTCTTTAGGATTGAGTTTCCAGTTCCTTTTAAAGTCAACACTATATGTCTAACGGCTCCATGTAAACTCTGCAATTTTATTCACTATTTATCTTTCCTCAATAGGAGTGACTAAGTTATTCAGTCATCCCCGAGATATTAAAACATTAGATTGGAATGGTTGGTTAGACAATACAGAATGTTTAATTAGAATTGTTCTTTACTTTTTTTTTTCTTCTTCACAGTTCACAAATGATTGCTTTTGTTTCTTTTCAGTGGTGGGGCTTCTCTCTTCTATCAACAAAGGCGCCACAAAAAAAAACGGTCCAATCGAATACCTAGCTGGCAAGTGAAACAGATGGAATCACAAACCGAGATGGGCTTAACGTTCCAAAATGAGGAATTTTTAGAAAAAGTAATCCATCGTCAGTATGAGAATGTCCTGAAAAGTCCTTTGAAGGAAGAACCCTGGGAAAGAGGCATGTGGACAAAGGAACCAAGGTAAATAAAATTCAAACATTCATTAGCATCACAACTTAATGTTATTGATGAATAATAACATTCCACTTGTTTACAAATATATATTAGCATGAATTTTTCTTAGTGTTGCCAGAGGAGTGGTAGTAGTAGTAGTTGTAGTGATTAAAATACGCATCTGCACATGATGACATGTACTTAGTTAATCATATGATTTGTTTTGTTTGTTTAATGGCATATCAACTCCTTATGGGTCATTTAATTCTGAAATTGAATTTTCTTGGGAGCATTTGTAATTTCTTTAACAAAAATGTATTGTTGGTAATTTTTTTTTTATAAAAATATATTGGTGGTAATATTTTTTTTTTTCTTATAAAAATGTATTGCTGGTAATTTTTTTTCTTATAAAAATGTATTGCTGGTAATTTTTTTTCTTATAAAAATATATTGCTGGTAATATTTTTTTTTTCTTATAAAAATGTACTGCTGGTAATTTTTTTTTTATAAAAATGTATTGCTGGTAATATTTTTTTTTATCTTATAAAAATGTATTGCTGGTAATTTTTTTTTTATAAAAATATATTGCTGGTAATATTTTTTTTTTTTCTTATAAAAATGTATTGCTGGTAAATTTTTTTTTATAAAAATATATTGCTGGTAATATTTTTTTTTTTTCTTATAAAAATGTATTGCTGGTAATATTTTTTTTTCTTATAAAAATATATTGCTGGTAATTTTTTTCTTATAAAAATATATTGCTGGTAATTTTTTTTTATAAAAATATATTGCTGGTAATATTTTTTTTTTTCTTATAAAAATGTATTGCTGGTAAATTTTTTTTTATAAAAATATATTGCTGGTAATATTTTTTTTTTTCTTATAAAAATGTATTGCTGGTAATATTTTTTTTTTCTTATAAAAATGTATTGCTGGTAATATTTTTTTATAAAAATGTATTGCTGGTAATATTTTTTTTATAAAAATGTATTGCTGGTAATATTTTTTTTATAAAAATGTATTGCTGGTAATATTTTTTTTATAAAAATATATTGCTGGTAATATTTTTTTTTTCTTATAAAAAGGTATTGCTGGTAATATTTTTTTTTTCTTATAAAAATGTATTGCTGGTAATATTTTTTTTTTCTTATAAAAATATATTGCTGGTAATTTTTTTCTTATAAAAATATATTGCTGGTAATTTTTTTTTATAAAAATATATTGCTGGTAATATTTTTTTTTTCTTATAAAAATGTATTGCTGGTAATATTTTTTTTTTCTTATAAAAATGTATTGCTGGTAATATTTTTTTTTTCTTATAAAAATGTATTGCTGGTAATATTTTTTTTTTCTTATAAAAATGTATTGCTGGTAATATTTTTTTTTTCTTATAAAAATGTATTGCTGGTAATATTTTTTTTTTCTTATAAAAATGTATTGCTGGTAATATTTTTTTTATAAAAATGTATTGCTGGTAATATTTTTTTTATAAAAATGTATTGCTGGTAATATTTTTTTTATAAAAATATATTGCTGGTAATATTTTTTTTTTCTTATAAAAAGGTATTGCTGGTAATATTTTTTTTTTCTTATAAAAATGTATTGCTGGTAATATTTTTTTTTTCTTATAAAAATATATTGCTGGTAATTTTTTTCTTATAAAAATATATTGCTGGTAATTTTTTTTTATAAAAATATATTGCTGGTAATATTTTTTTTTTCTTATAAAAATGTATTGCTGGTAATATTTTTTTTTTCTTATAAAAATGTATTGCTGGTAATATTTTTTTTTTCTTATAAAAATGTATTGCTGGTAATATTTTTTTTTTCTTATAAAAATGTATTGCTGGTAATATTTTTTTTTTCTTATAAAAATGTATTGCTGGTAATATTTTTTTTTTCTTATAAAAATATATTGCTGGTAATATTTTTTTATAAAAATATATTGCTGGTAATATTTTTTTATAAAAATATATTGCTGGTAATATTTTTTTTTTCTTATAAAAATGTATTGCTGGTAATATTTTTTTTATAAAAATGTATTGCTGGTAATATTATTTTTTTTCTTATAAAAATATATTGCTGGTAATATTATTTTTTTTCTTATAAAAATGTATTGCTGGTAATATTATTTTTAATAGAAACGTATTGCTGGTCATTTTTTTACTATGAAAATGTATTGCTGGCACCTACACTATAAAATGTATTTCTTAACTTTCATAATGTTTTAACCCCAGTTTGGGGGTTCACTACTTGTCTATAGCTGGGACCCTAACAGGTGATACCATCCTGGGTCAGAATGGACACGGGAACAACAGTAATTAGGAACTGGTTCCATACTTCTCAAAACCTCACAATCAGATGCCTTGCTGCCAGATGTAGTTTATTGTCTACTCGGGATATATGCATGTTGTCTTTTAATCCTGTCATCTTATTGAATATGACAGTCACATTCTTTGATCATATCAGCCATGACCCTCTTTTGAGCAAGTCACATTGCTAAATATATCAATTTATTTATATGGACTTATTAGATATTTTGGGTGTGTTGCTGAGTGGTTAGACAATTAGTGTTCTGACCAGGGCCAAATTTTAGCCTCAAGAGTTCTTTGGACTAATAGAATTTGGAGATCCCGTCATTATGTATGTTCACCCAACCATTGTCTATTAAAAAAATATTTTAGATAATGCTTTTTTCGTGTAAAACATGAAACATTTCAACCAAAATTTTTTTTTTTTTTAATTTAAATTTAAATTAATAAAATTCAAAAAAAAATTTTTTTTTATTTTGGTGTAATGATTTTTTTATGTCTATATTTCTGAGATGAGGTATTGTAACTATTTACATCGCTCAGACTGTTGTCCTCATCTTTATTGCCATATTCACGACATTTCAGCTATTGTATGATCCAGCCTTCTTCATTTGGAACTTTGAGCCAAACTCTTTATTTTATCCACTGAGCTAGCTTGTTCTAGTTCCACATGCCATGCCTTTTCTGGATATCTCAGTATCAGTTATTTCCCTTTAGTAATTCAACTCTCCAAGTTTTTATTCACCTCTGCTGTGGCCAGGGATTGAACTCACAAGTCACTGGATTACTTCAACCAGCACTTTTATCCACTGAGCCAAAAATGTAAATAGTGTAAATTATTTTAAATTTTTATCAGGAGCTCAAGACTAGAGGGTTAACTTTTATCTTCCCCACATATTCCCATAAACTGTGCCTTTTACTCTGTAACTCTCTACCTTGAGTGGCTCTTGGGCCTTGTACAGGGTGAACATTTTTAATTCAAGTTCCATTGTATTTATTCTGTTGTGAATACTGCTCCCTAGTTTGGCTAAAAGCAGGAGTAACCAATTATTTTGGATGTAAATGATGGATTGTCATTATTTGCAGAGGTCAAATGATATGGAAGGAAGGAATTTCAGCACGGAGAAATTTTCTGATATTTTTTTGTACAAAGTAATAAAGGATGAACAAAAGGAGAAAAAATATATTAGTGTGTACACAGCTAAAATGGAAGTAAAGACATTACAACTTAGCTGTTAGGAAATGTGTTTACTTTGCCATTGTGTGTGTGTGTGTGTGTGTGTGTGTGTGTGTGTGTGTGTGTGGGTGAGTGTGAGAGAGAGAGAGTGTTCAGTGGTCAATGGGGGAATAAATTCTCCCTAATGAGAATTGAAGGCTTGTGTTTCGAAAAAAAATCTTGGCGAGAAAGAGGAAAATAGTGTTCCTTCTTTTATAGTCCTTAAACATTGTCACCTGACAGTGTTTTGGCAGACCAACACACCCTTTATAATAAGCGGTAATAATTTGAATCTGCTAGAATCGGACGAATGACAAGATTTGTAGGACATGTGAATTAATGCAATTGGAAAAATATGTAAAGTCTATTCCTGAAAATGTAAATTATTGTGAACAAAAAATTAAGAGAGTCTTCAAAATACTATTTCAAAAACAAGATAGTGTTTCGTTTTCTATGGCTTATCAACCCGTTGCAGGTTATTTAAAGCCAGAAAATATTTTTAGATTGCCAGAATTTTGGAGATAATAATGGTTTAGTGAAACAAGTCTTAATAAGTAACCCATAGCGAAAAGGTGGATTCATACCTGATCAGAATTTGATAAACAAAACAATTATAATGTGGATATAAAGTAGGGGATCAATTCTATATTACAATCAATATATAAACGGATCTCTCATTTTGTGGCTACGGCTGTTTCTATACATTTATATTCCAGAGAATGTAAATAAATCTAAAAGACCCGCCTATGTAGCTAATCAGTATTTCATTAGTTGATTCATTCCTTTTTTACGGCTTATCAGCCCTTTGCAGGTTATTTAAAGCCAGAAAAAGATATTCTCCAGCTTGGATGAGTCGCATTTTGGTTTTTCTACCCACCACATGCTCGGTTGAAAGGAGGAGAAACTGAAAGAGGAAGATATATACTTGTCTTTTTATCGCACTTAAACAGTGCAACAATGGTGTAGTGGCAGACCAAGTGGGAATAATAGCCATAATTTGAAAAAAATTATTTGTTAAAAAAAAAAAACCTCACCAATAGCATCTGACTTTTATCAAATAAAACCTGCAGAAATGCAGCCACCTCCTCCCCCCAAAATAAACAAAACAACTACTACTTTTGAAAATGCTGAATGAAAGTTGAAGGACTTAAATTATAGATATTTCTACTATTTATCTCTAAATGTGAAAAACATTAGGATCTGGTTGGAAGAAGTAATTTTGCTTTAATAAACGAAATAAGAAAATTGTATTTTTTTCTGTCAATTTTTGGTTAAAATACTTCAATTTATCAAACAACATTTATGCGTTCTGCTTATCATGAAGTAAATGAAAAATATAAGGGAGAATTATAAAAAAATTCTAAAGGAAAATTTATTCAGACAGTGAGACGGGTATTTGTAAACGAAACATTTTATGAAAACTTTAAAACCTTTTTTGATTGAAATAGTTGGAATGCATTAATATTCTTTAAATAGAAAATGAACAGGCTGTTCTTAAATCATTCATCTTTGAAAACCTGATATGGACTGTCAGCAACTTGGCGGCTTTTATTCAATGACAAGTAACTGTGCTGCAATCAATCCCAGCAATCTGATGGTAAGATGCTGGTGCTGTCATTAATGTTGGAATCATCTGATCATATGACATGACCAATGCTATTGCCTACAATACTGGGTGTTCCCTAACGGTCCCCCATCTAAATATTGGCTAGGCTTTTTGCTGCTTAACTTTAGTGATTGAATGGGAACTGATGTCTTTAGTGTGATTTGACTATTATTTGTGTGTGAGAGAGAGAGAAAAAAACAAAAGGAAAAGTTATCTTAGCCAACATGTTTTGTCCTTTAACACTTATACTCTATCTGAAATCGTGTGTGTGTGCGCACACACACACACACACACACACACACACACACACTTAATATGAATGAACTGATGTGCAACTATATTCCATTTCAGAAATACTTTTTACTTAAAGGAAATATAAATGTTTTGTTTATTTTCATTTTTTTAATTATTTTTATTTTAATTTTTTTTTTTTTAGAACACTTCGCACTGGAGTTTTGGCTTTAAAACTTGGTATTATACCTCAGTGGACAAAAGACGGGACAAAAATTTACACTACACTTTTGCAGGTAATTGTCTTAATAAATATGAGGGTTGTAAAAAAAGTAATGCCTGTTTTTTCAGTTATAATGGATTTAATAGTAGAAGCACCAAACTTTGGGAACTACCATAGCTCATCTTGGATACAAGATAAAGCTGCTGCTGCCGCCAATAATAGTAGAAGCCCCCAACTCTTACCAAAATGTGCACAAATGTCTCAGGATTCCAAATCTAGTCCTTAATAGTTTCATTCCTTCTCAATGTATTGCATCTTTGAATTTGTATGCTTGTCCTGTTGTGCAGCTCTAGAAGCTCTTGGGGGTTTGTAAGCAATGTAGGAACCTGTTTTGCACAGGCTTTTTAGTAGACAAGAAGCTTTTGTCCAGCTGCTTTTAGTAGCCAAGCAACTGCACCCAAACTACAGAAACAACCATGGCTCATCTGCCTTTTACAGGTCTTCTTGGCTGCGTTCTTAGTCATGTGTAAGTAGGCTCTTTCACTTCATCAGAAGTAGAGAAATTTTGTTCTCTGAGTGTTATTAGGTAAGCTCTAGAAGCTTTTGTCCAGCTGCTTTCTTAGCCATGTGTAAGTTGCCTTGTTCACCCCATCATGTTTAGGAAGATGCTATTTCATGTTAAGCTCTAGAAGCTCTTTATGAAGGTCTGTAAGCAATGTGGGAACCTGCTTTGCACAGGCCTTTTAGTAGCCAAGCGACTGCACCCAAACTACAGAAACAATCATGGCTCATCTGCCTTTTACAGGTCTTCTTGGCTGCGTTCTTAGTCATGTGTAAGTAGGCTCTTTCACTTCATCAGAAGTAGAGAAATTTTGTTCTCTGAGTGTTATTAGGTAAGCTCTAGAAGCTTTTGTCCAGCTGCTTTCTTAGCCATGTATAAGTTGCCTTGTTCACCCCATCATGTTTAGGAAGATGCTATTTCATGTTAAGCTCTAGAAGCTCTTTATGAAGGTCTGTAAGCAATGTGGGAACCTGCTTTGCACAGGCCTTTTAGTAGCCAAGCGACTGCACCCAAACTACAGAAACTACCATGGCTCATCTGCCTTGTACAGGTCTTCTTGGCTGCATTCTTAGTCATGTGTAAGTAGGCTCTTTCACTTCATCAGAAGTAGAGAAATTTTGTTCTCTGAGTGTTATTAGGTAAGCTCTAGAAGCTTTTGTCCAGCTGCTTTCTTAGCCATGTATAAGTTGCCTTGTTCACCCCATCATGTTTAGGAAGATGCTATTTCATGTTAAGCTCTAGAAGCTCTTTATGAAGGTCTGTAAGCAATGTGGGAACCTGCTTTGCACAGGCCTTTTAGTAGCCAAGCGACTGCACCCAAACTACAGAAACTACCATGGCTCATCTGCCTTGTACAGGTCTTCTTGGCTGCGTTCTTAGTCATGTGTAAGTAGGCTCTTTCACTTCATCAGAAGTAGAGAAATTTTGTTCTCTGAGTGTTATTAGGTAAGCTCTAGAAGCTTTTGTCCAGCTGCTTTCTTAGCCATGTATAAGTTGCCTTGTTCACCCCATCATGTTTAGGAAGATGCTATTTCATGTTAAGCTCTAGAAGCTCTTTATGAAGGTCTGTAAGCAATGTGGGAACCTGCTTTGCACAGGCCTTTTAGTAGCCAAGCGACTGCACCCAAACTCCAGAAACTACCATGGCTCATCTGCCTTGTACAGGTCTTCTTGGCTGCGTTCTTAGTCATGTGTAAGTAGGCTCTTTCACTTCATCAGAAGTAGAGAAATTTTGTTCTCTGAGTGTTATTAGGTAAGCTCTAGAAGCTTTTCTCCAGCTGCTTTCTTAGCCATGTATAAGTTGCCTTGTTCACCCCATCATGTTTAGGAAGATGCTATTTCATGTTAAGCTCTAGAAGCTCTTTATGAAGGTCTGTAAGCAATGTGGGAACCTGCTTTGCACAGGCCTTTTAGTAGCCAAGCGACTGCACCCAAACTACAGAAACTACCATGGCTCATCTGCCTTTTACAGGTCTTCTTGGCTGCGTTCTTAGTCATGTGTAAGTAGGCTCTTTCACTTCATCAGAAGTAGAGAAATTTTGTTCTCTGAGTGTTATTAGGTAAACTCTAGAAGCTTTTGTCCAGCTGCTTTCTTAGCCATGTGTAAGTTGCCTTGTTCACCCCATCATGTTTAGGAAGATGCTATTTCATGTTAAGCTCTAGAAGCTCTTTATGAAGGTCTGTAAGCAATGTAGGAACCTGTTTTGCACAGGCCTTTTAGTAGCCAAGTGACTGCAGAAACTACCATGTCTCAACTGAAGTCTTTGACAAAGTTTTGCAACACTAATTCTTTTGTCAACTGTAATGAAAGCACCAGTCTGTTTGACTTTCTTGTCATTCATAACAGCAGTTGGTCTTCCCTTGTGAAACCTGTTGTTGCTACGGTCAGTTTCTCCTTTTTCCGATTGTTATTAACTATACTGACCCATCTGCTTACAATGCTTTTATCACATCTTTTTATAAACAAGTTCTACAAACATCCTCTCGTGGATGTTTGTAGCACTTCTTTTGTAAAAATGGAAATTCTATGACAGCTTGTATCTGTCTTCAAGTTGTATATAAAACAAGAATGCATACAAGTTAAAACAAAACAAAAAAAACGTGAAAACTTTGCTTGCCTTGAAAAAAAAACCCTGTTGCACTGGTAATCAATATGATGAGGTAATTGAAACACTTTATCTCTTAACACGTGAAGAAAAGTACATATGTAAATGACTAGCATCCCTCCCAAAAGTAGCAGCGGATACCATCAGCTTTACTCTAAATTAGTTGTTCCCAAATGGTGCAGCATGCCTCGTAGGTGCAGCGGAAGAGGATAGCAGGTGAGGCAGAAATTTAGAAACAGTGTAATTGTATGCATGAATCCCAGCATAAATGGTTATAAATAATTATTGACTGATTTTATCATTGTGATATTTTTGCATTAGATCAAGTAATAAGAATATAATAACTAGGCTCTGCAGATTGGAGGAGAGAGTTATAAATGATAATGTTCTGACTTCGAATCCGCGGTTATCTCCCTTTAATCCTCTCTCGGCTTTTTATTTTTAAATGTACTTTTTATCACATGAAATTTAGTGAGGTGCAAGCACATTTTCATTCTGAAAATGTGGCCCAGAGGAAAAAAATGATTGGGAATCACTGCTCTAAAGTGTTTGATTAATCACGCTTAACTAACAAACCAACTCACAGGCACTTGTAAGATGAACTCTCCCCCCCATTATGATAGTTGCATTTCACTTATGCTGACACCACATTTCATTTACATTATTCAGTTGATTAGCAATGGCTATGAAAGATGTGTTAGTAAATGTTCATAGCATCTTCTCCAGCGGTTGCCTGTAAATTTCTAGACTTTCCACTTCAGACATTGCTCAGAAGTGTTTGCATTGTCCACTTCAGACATCGGCCATAAATGCTTGCCCCACCCACTTTTTTACATCAGTTGTAAGTATTTGTCCCTCCCACTTTTTTTTAACATCAGTTGTAAGTATTTGTCCCTCCCACTTTTTTTTAACATCAGTTGTAAGTGTTTGTCCCTCCCACTTTTTTTTACATCAGTTGTAAGTGTTTGTCCCTCCCACTTTTTTTTACATCAGTTGTAAGTGTTTGTCCCTCCCACTTTTTTTTACATCAGTTGTAAGTGTTTGTCCCTCCCACTTTTTTTACATCAGTTGTAAGTGTTTGTCCCTCCCACTTTTTTTACATCAGTTGTAAGTGTTTGTCCCTCCCACTTTTTTTTACATCAGTTGTAAGTGTTTGTCCCTCCCACTTTTTTTACATCAGTTGTAAGTGTTTGTCCCTCCCACTTTTTTTTTACATCAGTTGTAAGTGTTTGTCCCTCCCACTTTTTTTTTACATCAGTTGTAAGTGTTTGTCCCTCCCACTTTTTTTTTACATCAGTTGTAAGTGTTTGTCCCTCCCACTTTTTTTTACATCAGTTGTAAGTGTTTGTCCCTCCCACTTTTTTTACATCAGTTGTAAGTGTTTGTCCCTCCCACTTTTTTTACATCAGTTGTAAGTGTTTGTCCCTCCCACTTTTTTTTACATCAGTTGTAAGTGTTTGTCCCTCCCACTTTTTTTACATCAGTTGTAAGTGTTTGTCCCTCCCACTTTTTTTACATCAGTTGTAAGTGTTTGTCCCTCCCACTTTTTTACATCAGTTGTAAGTGTTTGCCCCTCCCACTTGAGGCGTTGCACCTAAATGCTTGCCTTTCCCACTTTGGGCATTAATCATAAATACTTGTCTCTCCCACTTCAGGCATTGCCCATAACTGCTTGCCCTTCCCACTTTGGGCATAGATCACAAATACTTACCTCTCCCACTTTGGGCATTGATCATAAATGTTTGCTCATACCAATTTAGGCATTGGTTGTCTTAATATTTATTCACCTTAGTTTTTGAACATCCATCATAGTTCTGTTTTTTGCAGTAGTAATCATGACTTAATATCATTTTATCAGAAGATATTCTGACCCAACCTAAAATAAATTTGAAAGATAAGGCAGGATTTGAGTCGATTTCCAGATTGAGCAAATAATGTTTCATTATCTGAAAAAACGTATTATGTTCATGTAAGACTTCTTGGTGAATATTTGTGACTGCCTTTTAATTATGTTGGCGTACAATCACTTAATTTGATAAACAAATTACAGAAACATTTTTTTTCCTCTCCGGAGATTGAGTTGTTCTCACTCCACGTGGTGTCTGGAGCCACCACCCCTCTTGTTGCTGCTGTGGTTTCAATAGCAAGTTGGCATTTGTAGGGTGGGAATATCAGACCCATTTTCAACTAGATTTGAATTCAGAGTTCTTCTTCTTTTCCTCTGCTTATTGTCAATAAAGGTTAGAGCTATGATTTAACCCATAGCTGGGATGACAAGAAATAGATTCCTACTCTTTTTCCTAAGGGTATTTGAGGGAAAGGTAAAAGCAATGGCCTTCGTCTGAATTTGTACTCAACAGGCTCATCCTACTTTCTGTAACAATAATCATCATGTGGAAATTCTGGAAATTTCCAAACTTGTTAATAAAAATAAAAACATTCTGCACCAGTACATATTTGTACTGTATTTTGTTGTGTATAATATGACTCCATGTTTCTGAAATTAAAAATGGAATAATTTACATCCTTGAGTAGAATACAACTTCATAGAACAGTCATTCCTATGAAAATATGTTTTTTAAAAGTTGTACCATATTATTCTTCATTAAAATCTTCATGTCATGCACATATATTACACTAAAATATTTAATTTTTAATGATATTAAAGTATAATAGAACTGAATCGGATGTTTAGCCATTGCATGTTTCTTTTCCTAATTTCTGTTTCAAAACTTATTTTCATAGAAAGTTACTTTGTTGGAACATTAATGTTATCAAAACATGACAGATCTTGTGTATTCTCTTGATTCATTTTATTTTTTTCTACCAGAATTCTTTCTTTTCTTTTTTTTTCTGTAAATATTTCTTTTTTCTTTTCTTTCTGGAAATTTTTTTCAAAAGTTGTACCATTTTATCCATTAAAATCTTAATGTCATGCATATATTACACTAAAATATTTAACTTTTCATGATATTGAAGAATAGAAATGAACTGGATGTTAAGCCATTGCATGTTTCTTCTCCAAATTTCCGTTTCAAAATTTATTTTCAAATTTTTTGGGGAAAAGTGCTAACTAGACACACCCAGTAATACATTTTACGGTGTTAATTAATCTATCATGCTTTTCTATTTGATATAACTTTATTATATTTCTATATATTAATAAATTATGAAAATAAAATATATTGTCTTTCATTAAGAATGAAGAGAGAAACAAATATGGCCGACATATCAAATACCTTTTTTAAGCAATTGTTATTAACAGCTGCTGACTTTTTTATCTATTGTGCTGTGTTTATTTGCAATATTGCTGTTTCAAATAAGATATTTCTGTAACTAACACCCCCCTTGCCTTTCATTTTTGTTTAAAATCACTTGTATGACATGCAAGAAAATGCAAAACTTAACTGTCTATTGTATCTTGTAAGCCCATAAATAATAATAATAAGGGCATAAAAAGAATCGGTATCAATGTATAAACATGTCTGTAGCTGGCTTTTGAACGGTATATTGTGGATGTGTTTATTCATCCGTGTCTGTAAAAATGTATGTACATGTTTACATTGGGAAGGGGTTAAAATCTCAATGTCGTACAGATATTTCACAAAAATGTTTAATTTTTCATGATGTTAAATAATAAAAATGAACCAGATGTTTAGCCATTTCTCCTAATTTCCGTTTTAAAACTTATTTTTCGAATTTTCAGGGCAAGGTGCTAACTAGACATAAATGGTAATAAATGTTAAGGCGTTAATTAATTTATCATGCTTTTCTGCATGATATATGTAGTGATATATAAATGAATGCTTAATTAGCATAGCTAAGGCATAGGGATTATATAAGTGCCCAAGTAGTAGGGAGAAGGCAGAATATGATACCTAAGATTAACGACTACTGCTGGATTGAAAAAATACAAAGGAAATCCCACTTCATAACAATCTGACTTTATTATATTTCTATATATTAAAATAAAAATATTGTCTTTCATTAAGAATGAAGAGAAACAAATATGGCCGATATATCAAATACCTTTTCTAAACAATTGTTATTAACACCTGCCTATTTTGTGTTTTATTATCTCTTCTGCTGAGTGTATTTGCAATCTTGCTGTTTCAAATAAGAGGTTTTTAAGCTGAGGAAAAATTTCTGAAAACGTATGACCCCCCCTCCTTTTTTTCATTTAATTTTCATTCAAAGGTTCTTCTATGCACAAGAAAATACAGTAGTTACTAGTTAAATATAGAAGGTACCAAGTGTCAAAGAGGCCTTAAAACAATTTATCCAAGAAAAATCACTAAGAATAAGATAATATGTGAAAAAAGAAACAAACAAAAAAAAACTCTTTCAGTGAAACTAAAGCAGGTAAAAAATGTGGTAGGTCATAAAGTTAGAAAAATAAAGTCATCTACGTCTGAGACTTTGTGATTTTGTGTCCAGTTTGCAACAGAAATTGCCAACAATAAAAATGAAGAGAGAAACAAATATTACTCACATATCAAATACTTTTTGGAAATAATTATAAACACCTGCCTAACTTTTTGTTTTATTATCTATTACGCTGTGTGTATCTGCAATATTGTTTTTTCAAATAAGAGGTTTTTTAAGCTGAGTAAAACATTTACTTTTATATAATATGACATCTTTTTTTTTTTTTTTTTTGCCTTTAATATCCATTCAAAATTTCTTGTATTATGCACAAAAAAATACAGTATGTAAATTAATTTTATTTCTTCCTTATTACAAAATTCTTTCTCTTTCTGCAGGTTCTTGACAATCATGTAATCAGCTACAAATCTCCAAGGGAAGCTGCCAGGCTTGTCTCGATGCCGCCTTACCATTCAAACAAATATGGAGTGGCTGTTGTTGGTGCTCTTGGTTCAGACCCCCGCCAGGTTAGTTCTTTTGCTTGCTGGGGGGGGGGGGGGCATAATTACTTTAACCCTGTGTTAGTCACACGGGATGTTTTGTCACTCCCAAATTTTTAAAGCACATGTCATTCCTAGTTGGTAACTTGTTTCTTTTGCTCCCTCCGCCTACTCTCCTGACCCCATGAGGAAGTGTAGCACATGGTGTAGCATAGTTGTAGCTCATTTGTCATGGGAGGCAGATGTCATTTTGTCTTCTTCAGAGTGTCCTCTTGCTACACCTGACTAACAAAGTTAAATTTTCATCATTTATATTCTTATATATAATGACAATTGGAAACGTTCATGAAAGTAGATTTGTTTACAAATTTATCCAATAATGCATTTCGCCTTTGAAGACTTCAGATCTGAAAGTGAAAGAATGAAATGTGTATTTGTATGTCGATTTAAATAATGAAATCTTGGTACTTTTCCCTAAGCTGGCGTTTCTCATGACTAAAAAAGAAAGAAAATGAGTGGACGTTTCCAATTGTCAAAAATTTAAAAAAAACTTTGTCGGGATTATATATACTATTTTTAAAACACTATTTACATGGAAAAAGCATGGATAAACAAAAAAAAAATTCTTTTACTTTCTACCTATTCTGAAGGATTATATGAAGATTTACCTTGGATCCATTTTCAGAAAAGGCTAAATAAATTTTTTAATTTTGAGTCCTTCTGATAAGGAGAAGAGGATATACTATTTATTCAATACAGGAAAGCTGGGAAAATATATAACAACTTTCGACTCGTACTGAGAGTAAAGAAAATAAATGTTAATGACTTTTTTAAAAGTCACTCAACCATGCTGATGGAAAGTAAAAAGGATTCTCTCAGATGATTAAAAGAGAGCAGTTTCATTTTTGAGGCGTTAAAATTAAGAAGTCACTCCTTGCCCCATTTAACAACAGATTTTAGGTCATTTTTGAGATCAGCTGCCAATTTGACCTTATTCAACTGATCAAACTTATTAAGAGTGGAGTAAAATATTTGTAATAGTAAGTCTGATTGGTTTGCCTCATTCAGTTGAGTTTGTGGACTCTGAAATGGCTAATGAAACCAATTTTTGCTTGAAAGGTCCTTTGACATTGAGGACAGGTTGTTCCCAATGATAGATTAGGCCGTGGTGTTGGTTGTTGTTCTTTTTGAAGTCTTCTTTTTTCCTCTAGTTCAGCTGATCGTCTGGATTTCAAGATTGTTCTTTCATCTCTGACAATGGATCTCCAGAGATTCCTATCCTTTGCACTGGATTTCCAGCTGTTGATGCTGATGTTAGATTTCTTGATGTTTTATTTTAGAACATCCTTGACCATCTTCTTTTGACCTCCTCTTTTTTGATTTCCTTCTTTGAGTTGGGAGTAAAAGATTTGCTTTGGGAGGCAGGTGTCATCTGATCACACCAGATGTCCACTCCGTCAAAGTTGACTTTTTTCTTCTTTTTTTTTTTTTTTCCCATGATGATGATGGCTTCAATGCTGGTCATTTTAGCTTGCTCTAGTACACCAATGTTAGTTCTTCTGTCTTCCCAACTAATGTTCAAGATACTTCCAAGACAACGCTGGTGAAATTATTCAATGAATTTCAGATGTCATCCATAAGTTGTCCTGCTCTCACAGGCCAACAGGAGAATTGGAATCACTACCACCTTGTACACTAACATTTTGTTGTCATAATCTTGAAAAATTCTTATAATCGAAGCTGACCAAAATCTGATCCTGCATATTTGAGATGGTGTTGTATCTCATCTTGAAGGCCAATGCCAGAAGAAAAATGGCTACCAAGATGAGGAAAATGATCCACATTCTCTAAGACTGTTTCACCAAATTGGATTTCTGGGTCTGTCTGAACTGTTTAAGTTAGTGCTGGTTAATAGATGATTTTTGTTTGATTTGAGTTGAATTTTAGTCCAATTTTGGGGTATGCATTATTGAAGACATTCAGTTTTTGTTGCACATGTGTCCATGTCAATATAAAAATTGTTAAATAACCACAAAAAATAGTACCAAGATTTAACTCCAAGCTTCATTTGAAAATCTCTCAGCACAAATGTCTTTCAACCGATTCTGATGCCAGACAACTTTCTAAACTCACGTGACATTTGGAAATAAAATGATTGTTTTTGTTGAGTTTTAAATTTGTTTTGTTCTTTGGTTTTATTGTTTAGGATGATATTAGAAATTTTGATTTGACATAAACTGATCATCCCCACCTATCAATTGTATATGCCAGCATTTTACATCCTGTAACAAATAAGCTAAATAAACATGATGTTTTGTGTGCTTTGCATGTAGGCGACCATTTGCAATGTGAAAAGTATGCATGCATGGGTACAATCCTTATAATATCATTGACTGATAAGTATTCATGTTCAAAGATTTGTTTGAAGAAGCTGCTGGTTTGCTGCTTGCGGCTGTTGAGAAAAGATTAAAATTTTTACAATGTACAGTTGACTGAATGCTTCCCAGTTTATGGTATGAGGTGAGATACTTTTCTTTCCTTGGCAGTGGCCTTATTTTGATGTCTCTTCCTGTACTTACATTACAGAATTAGCCTACTCACAAGAACACATTCATATTAACAGATTGCAACAGCTATTAGGGAGATGGGATTAAATATAATTAATGTTTTAAAAAATTTATTCAGTATTATTATTGTTTAGGTAATAAGCATTATAACATAACACAAATGGCTATATTGTGGAAGAAGGAATTTTCAACAATATACGCATTTTTTTATGTATTTATGGTTATTTTTTTAACTTTGATCAAAAACGACATTCTTGTACATGTAGTTATGTATAATATTATACATTAATTACTAATTTTTTTTAATTAATAACTATTTGTGCTCAGTTGTTGACCTTAATAGCTATCTGCTGATGTGTTAAAATTTTGGAATAATGCAATAATAAAAATTTAAATTTCATCTCTCTGATAGATGTTGTGATCTGTAAACAAATTGAACCTGAAGACAGAATTTGGATTTGAACTTCAATCACACCAGCCAACTGGTCATCATCAATGTTTTACTGGGTTTATGGTACTGATTTGAGAATTATTCAAAATACAAGGCAGGGTTGTTCAGTTTAGTTTGGGGTGGGGGTGATTCGCACCATGTCCATTTCCTTTAGTTTTCCTTGTAGTTTTAAAAGTAGATATTTATAAAAACACATTAAATTAAATTTTTTTTTTTTTTTTTTTTTAAATTTTAGTTCACTCCTGAATATAATGCGCTTTTTGAAAAGACAGGACTTCCACCTAAGAAGAAACTTGGTCGGTTTTATGTGACACCGAATGCTGCTATTCAACCAGGTATCTGATTAAGTTTACCTTTGCACAATTGTTCATAAAGTTTTAGTTTTAATCTATTATTTCGTATTTTTTTTTTTTTTTTAAAAACAATGTTGCTTATGATCCTTGTAATTTTCCGCTGGATTCATATCAAAATAAGATTCTCTCGAGCCTTGGTTGGCAAACAGCTTAAGAGATTGGGTTTGGGGCTGGCAACTCCATCCAGTAAAATGCCTACATGCTATGGAAGCCACAACAGCAACACCAGTGTAGTGAAGCTGTGTCCCTCTTTATAGTCCTTATGCACTCGTATTGTATCAAATGTGGCATTGATTCTGCTTTTGGTGTCTTTGCACAACACTTTCTGCTCTTCTGTGGGCTTATCATTAATCAGGCTCAACACCTGACCATCAGAGCCCCCCTTTCCCCCTGAAGGAGGGACACACTGTCATTACACTTCAGTTAGGATGATGTCATCTAAGTACTGACTTGACTTGACATTGATTAACTTCAATGATTGTTGGAGGGTGTGGATTCAGTGCTCCAGATCAAAACAACTGTACAAAAGTGGTCCAGATTGAGTGTTCCAGATCAAAACAACTATTTGAAAGGAGTCTGGAGTGAATGCTCCAGATCAAAACAACTATTTGAAAGGAGTCTGGAGTGAATGCTCCAGATCAAAACAACTATTTGAAAAGAGTCTGGAGTGAATGCTCCAGATCAAAATAGCTGTGCCAAAGGGGATCTGGTTCATAACTGTGAATGTTATTTGTTTGAAAACTTAGACGTGTTAAATTGAATCTTCATTTCCTGAAATGATTGACTTCACTGAAAAATCCAAACACAGAAAATTAAAGGGAGATAACTGTTATATCAAAATGGTGCTTTTCTTAAATAATTTTGTAAAAATTATACACATTTATTTGATTATTGCTTATTTCCAATAATTAATGGTTGACAGTTATTTTGCTTTAAGCAGATTATTTAATGTTAAAACCTGGGATTAATTGAATTGTTTTTTGCAGATTAACCAGAAATATATCTTTAGATTTGAAGAAATTGTTTTGGTTATAGTAATGATTTACTGATACAAGTCCTATGCATTAACCCATAGGTTGGGGGAAGGGGAGAAAAGCTGGTGTCATATCTTTCCCAAGTGTATTTGTGTGTAAGTAAATATAAATATATCCCGACTGGAATTGGAACTCTGCTCTCTGATTTTTAATTCCAAGCAGTTATCCATTACACCACCCACACATCCAATCTTACAACACCTGGTATTCCCAAGCAGTCACCCATCTAAGTACTTATCAGCCTCGACATTGCTTAACTTCAGTGCTCATACAAGGAGTAAAATTAATTAATACAGAAAACTTTTTTGAATATTTAATTTATTTATTCAGGTATTTACTTTTCGTTGTATTTTTTTTTTTTTACTTGCTTTTAAATATTTCAAGAATAAAACCAAAATATTAAGCAACATGATTACGTGAATGAAGACTTCAGGGATGAATTTATGGAGAAAAATGCTGTTCCTTATCATAAATACTTTAATCGGCAAAAATTGAAATGCAATGTCAATTGCTATTGATTGTCCTTTTGATTACTCTTATCTCTTCCCACTCATTATTAATGTTTCTGTTTCTAATTCTTCCCCACCCTATAACCTCTTGTGTCTTAGTGGCTTTATTGCCTTACATTGGCTGATACTGATTTAAAAAATAAAAATGCATAATTTTAAAAAGCACTATTCAGATACAACAATTATCTCCCTTTAATTTTCTAACTTTTGAACTTTTGGTGAAATGATTTTTTTTGATGAAGTCAAGGTTAGACTTAATGGTTTCAATGAAGCCAAGTTTTGAGCAAATAACATTTTTTTACATCAAGTGTCAGCCGGTACTGTGTCCGCCTTTTTACATCAAGTGTCAGCCAGTACTGTGTCCGCCTCTTTGCCTCTGGTGTCAGCCGGTACTGTGTCCGCCTCTTTGCCTCTGGTGTCAGCCGCTACTGTGTCCACCTCTTTGCCTCTGGTGTCAGCCGCTACTGTGTCCACCTCATTGCCTCTGGTGTCAGCCGCTACTGTGTCCACCTCTTTGCCTCTGGTGTCAGCCGCTACTGTGTCCACCTCTTTGCCTCTGGTGTCAGCCGCTACTGTGTCAGCCAGTACTGTGTCCACCGTTTTGCCTCTAGTGTCGGCCGGTAATAGATTTCCCACAATCTTTCTCAAACAATTGTATCTGCTTGAAGCATGTCCTAATGTAAACAAACGAGAACATTATGAATGAACTCAGTTTGACAATTATTCTAATATATTTTCTGTTTATACATTATTTTTATAGATACGTTTTGAGCAGATAAGATAATTCAAGAAAGATCATGGGAAATTTGTTTGTTTAAAAACAGTAATTTGACATTGCTAACCAGTTGCTTCCTCTCTAGCCAAATGGTACAGCACATAAGGCCAAATGACAGTTCTGTGTAGGATACAGGTTTGATTCCTGTTGGAGGACACACATTTTTTATAAAATTTTTCAGACATTCAGGCCAGTAAATGTAATTAATACTGTTTTTTATAAACCGATCATATATATGGGATAATGACATATAAATTTTTATATATCGTGAACAGTTTTGGAGAAAATACATGACAAATTGGGAAAAAGTTTTTGCGTGGCTAGTTTTGTACTTTATAACTTCATCAGATTAAGTTTGTTTACATTTGTGTGTGTGTGTATTAGTTTCACAGCCAACCTGGAAAATCAGGGGAAAAAAAATAGTTACTTCTTTTTAAGAAAAATCAAGAAATGTTTGTTTAGTGCCAGGAAAATCAGGGATTTTTATAATGCAGCTTGTCATGCATTGAATGATATGATTTTTTAGATTGAAAATTCCTTAAAAATAAAATCTAAATGCCATTTATGTGATATGGATTTGTTTTTGAGAATTAGTAAAATTGAAATCAAAATGTCTCCTTCTTTTTCTATTCATCTTTTGAACTCTACTCTAGCACAGCTATATACTTACAGTTGTCCGTCCGTTATGTAATGTCCCAAAATCATAGAATTTGTCAAGGAATTTTAGTCTGGGAACACTGTGGATATTCCTAGAGAATTTTCTTTTTTTTTTCTTTTTTTTTTCTTATATAAATTCTGGTTTGTTTATATACAGTTGTTTTTTTTATGGTCCAATTGTATCAACACTATTGTCTTTCCTACCTTCTTTTTTTACTCACTCCCCAAATGCTATGACCCCCCCCCCACACACACACACACACCGTGGGTGAGAGTAATATGCTTACTAGTAAACTTATGGTTAAGGAGACTTTTAAAAATGTACATTTTTACTTTTTATATTATTGAGGAAGATTTATTTGATTGCCATCTTTTTGTTTTCAACCCATCCATTCTTCAGCCTTCTTCAAGCATAAAATCCAAAATGAAAGAGATGGGATTTTCCAAATATTCTGGCAAAAGGAAAAGAAATGACGACAGATTTACCAACTAGTTTAACTCAATATATATTTTGTGCACATTGGCTGTAATGAAAAAAAAACTTTTGCTTGACTCGAGTAAAATTCATAAAAAAAAATATATATATATTTTGGCATACTGGATGTTTTTAAGAATAATTTTTATGCCAAGTTACATGCAGCTTTCTTCAGAGATTTGTCTGTCCAAAATAAAATCTTCATAAAAGTGTTTTATCTTTTCCAGGTACTCCATTGACATGTATGCATTTTCGTGTTGGGGATTATGTGGATGTTCAAGCAAAAACGTGAGCCTCTCTTAATAACTAATTTATTTTACTAATATTTATTTTTTTCTAAAATTTGAATATTTTTGTGTAAAACTAGCCTTGTAACATTTGATTGGTTGATATTCAGTAACTTAATTTTAATGAAAGTAAAGACTGGTAAAAAAATATTTAATGAACGACAATTAGAATAATCAGTAAATACTTAGAGATGACCAATTTCTAACCGATTAATTGGTACAACTCTAATTTATATAAACCAGTACAATATGAAATATGATGAATGAATCTGCCAAATGTTTGCAAGCAAATTGCCTAAATCCCTTCATTGTCTAAAGATGGCACTTGCATCACCTCAGTTTATATATATATATATATATATATATATATATATATATAATTTCATAATAATTCATCATATCTAGATCTAGAGACCTCAAAAGAATGCAGAAAAGCACTGGATGGCCATTTCGTTCTGTTTTCAGGACGCATCAGTAGTGCACATCAACTACCAGGAATTGACCCCGAACTGTTATGATACAACGCAAGCATCATACCATTGGACCAGCAGGGCTCGATGATGGAGAGAAAACTAAATAATTAGACAATATAGCGCAGCTAATCTTATTTCTGGTGTTGATACTCATCCAAGTAGACATAACCCACTGGACAGGCCCCAAGAGCAATGACTTCCTTCAACAAGCTGCTCTATCCAGAACATTAGAAGCTGGATCTAGCATAGGATTATATAACTGAATAGTACTTTGGGGAATTTGAATAATTTTCCATATATATATATATATATATATATATATATATATGGTGAGTGGAGTATATCTGATATACCCATGTGTCTTTTATGGAGTCATTATGAAAAGAGAATTCATTCTCACATGGGGCAATAGAATCAACTGTACAGATAGAAAATACTAGATTGATCATACAGAAAATAAGAACAATACAATTGCAATTTTTGAGAGTACACATTAACTAGTAGTAGTAATAATAATTATTACCAATATTTTTCTTTTCTTTTGATGATATCAAAATATCAACTTGGGAAAGTCTTACTAATTAAGACTGATTCATTTGATTTTTATGACTTATCAACACTTTTTGGGTTATTTAAAACCCAAAAAGATTTTGAATTGTAAGAATTTTTGGCAAAGTTTAACTTTTGTACACACACACACACACACACACAAGAAAACACAAAGGTTTTCCTTTTGACACTGCCATTGCTATTCTCCCTCGACAATGTTTATTGTTTTAAAAAGCTGTTTAGAATTTCAATAATTTTATATTTAAATGATTAAGAAAATAAGTGAACCAACTACAATGTAATGTTTACTATTTAACATTTTATAAAGTAATAGATATAAAACCTTTTTTTATTCATAAATTTATAAAAATTTACAAAATTATAAAATTGTGAACCAACTAATATTTATTATTTACCATTTTATATAGAAATAAATATGAAAAGATTTTTTATTCATAAATTTATAAAAAATTCTGTGAATGAGAAAATTTAAATAAACAATAATGAGTAACTGAAATTATGAATTTTTGAAAAAAATGCATATATATATATATATAGAGAGAGAGAGAGAGAGATCATTGCCATTTAATAAAACTTATTCTTGTATTATTTCTGAAGAATTAAAACTGTTTTTTGTTTTCATTTCACTCCAAGATAGGCAATAAAGCCACTAAGACTCAAGAGGGTTACTGAGTATGAAAGAATATGAAAAAAGAAAAACATTTTTAGAACGAGAGCAATAAAAGAACAGAAATCAAGACAAGGTTACATTTAAATTTTTGAAGATCAAAATTAACTTGAAAACAAGAGGTTGGAAGTGACTTCCACAAGTGATAAAAATGAAAGAAACTGTTAGCATAGGACTTATGGTTCCATCTAACAATTTCAACTGTAAAATGATGGGACCTAACTGTCAATTTAGTACTGTGCTTAAATTTGTTAAACCTGACATCTCAAAAGGATTGACAAATTGGATTTGTCAGCTTCCACAGCAGAATTTTAAGAAAATATAGATCATTTTGGATATGAGTTCAGGTTGTGGTCAAATTAACTGGATATTAAACTGTATATCAAACTCTTTCATTATGTCATGAAAAAAAGTAAATAATAATTAGCATGTCTGCTTTTGAAAGATTTGTTCCTCACTAAATTCTCTAAATGCTAGAATTTGTAATCCAAAAGCATCTAAAGAAGCAAACATTCTATTTTTATCCACAAATGGCTTGCTTAAAAACAAATCTGCATAAACAAAAGTAACCCACTTTTTCATATGTATCACTGTAACCACTGATAAAATGCCTAAACTACTGCTTGTGCTCACATCCACTATTTGGTCTCCATAAATATTCAGTAGACATTAGTGACAAACAATAAGAATATTAACATTAAGACTCTAAGTTCTAGGTTCCGTATTGTCCCATGGTATAATAGGCTTGTGAAATTGGTAGCATAGTAATTGTGAGTTCAATCTGTAGCCAGGGTAGTTCAGACTCAGTAGAAACAGCAGTTTTAAATAAGAGAAAGATGAGACATGGTCAGTGGAATGAGAACAATCTACCCCTGTAGAGTAAATAAAAAGTTAATTTCGTAATTGCCAGAAGGTTACCAAGCTTGACAGCCACCTGAAGAAGGCTGAGGGCACAATGACTGAAATGTGATGATAACAACACCAAAGATGATCCCATTAGTCCAAATGTAAATAATGATAACTCCTTATTTTGGCATTAGAGCTACCTTCAATTCTAATTGTGATTTTTGGTCAAGTGGGTGGCCACTTTGAAGATCATACTCTATAGACTTTACTGCTGGTTGTAAAATCACCAGATACTTCCAACATAAATGAAATCATTTTGAGCCCACTTGATTTCATGTGTCCTAATGCTGGCCAGACGCCATTGTGTCATAATATCTTAAGTTTTTTATTTATGATTAATATTATTATTTATTTTATTTCTTCAAATACTTTTATGATTTCTGTTTCAGAATTGACCGAGGTTTCCAGGGAGTTATTAAGCGATGGGGAATGAAAGGTCTCCCTGCATCTCATGGTGTCACAAAAGCTCATCGGCGAATGGGGAGTATTGGTGGTCGGCCTGTAAGTATATTTTTTTATAATGGAGCTGCATAGTCTTCACTTACCAGCCTTGATAGAATTTAAAATTGTTTATATGGTTTTGTGAGAGAATACTTATTTTCAAAACCTGACATTTGCAAATAATGACGTGTGCCAGTTTCAAAACATAACATTTGCAAATAATGACGTGGGCCGGTTTCAAAACCTGACATTTGCAAATAATGATGTGGGCCCAGTTTCAAAACCTAAAATTTGCAAATAATAACGTGGGCCCAGTTTCAAAACCTGACATTTGCAAATAATGACGTGTGTCTAGTTTCAAAACCTAAAATTTACAAATAATGACGTGGGCCCAGTTTCAAAACCTGACATTTGCAAATATGTGTCTAGTTTCAAAACCTGACATTTGCAAATATGTGTCTAGTTTCAAAACCTGACATTTGCAAATATGTGTCTAGTTTCAAAACCTGACATTTGCAAATATGTGTCTAGTTTCAAAACCTGACATTTGCAAATATGTGTCTAGTTTCAAAACCTGACATTTGCAAATATGTGTCTAGTTTCAAAACCTGACATTTGCAAATATGTGTCTAGTTTCAAAACCTGACATTTGCAAATATGTGTCTAGTTTCAAAACCTGACATTTGCAAATATGTGTCTAGTTTCAAAACCTGACATTTGCAAATATGTGTCTAGTTTCAAAACCTGACATTTGCAAATATGTGTCTAGTTTCAAAACCTGACATTTGCAAATAATGACGTGGGCCCAGTTTCAAATTTGATATTTGTAAATAAAAAAGAAAAGGTAAAGATAACTTTTAAAATAGTTCGAGGATCAATTTGATGTTGTATTTAACCAGGGTGTGTAAGATATTTGAGGACAGATTTGTTTATAGAAAAACATATATATATATATATATATATATATATATATATATATATATATATATATAACAACAGATAATTTTATTATTGGAAAATGTTATAAGCATAAAAATACATTATCTTTTATAATTTTATTCAATAGAGCCACGTTCAGCTTCAATAACTGCTTCTATGCGAGATTGAAATCATCTTGCGGCTTTCAAAGAATCTTTGGTGTTATGGCTGTGTTCATGGACCTCTCTCTCAACAGCACTTCACATGTAATAGTCCAATGGATTAAGATCTGGGGAGTTAGGAGGCCAAATGTTAGGGTTATGTGATCATGAAAATGTTCAGCCATCCATTCCTGCATTACTTGGGCTTTGTTTAATGGTGCAGAGTCCCTTTTGCTGAAATGCGTAAGGCCTTCTATTGCAGAGCTTAACAACTGTTTCCAGGACCTTAATGTAGGCAGCAGATTTAACTCTAAGGTCTTCTGGAAAGAATTGAGGAGGCATCACATGGTCTTCATTGCTGACAAACCCCCTAAACCATGACAGTTGCATGAAATTTTGCATGCATAACTGCTGGAATTTTAGAAGGGTCTGCACATAATTATCAGTCACATAAGACATATCTGATGTCTTCATGGACAACATTTCTAATTGTTCCTTCTGACACATAGAAATCTTTTGCGAGTGACCTCTTGGATTTTCTGGGATTGTCATCAATGATCTGCTGAACTTGCTAGCTAAATCATGTGTTCGGAGGATGTCAGAGCATTTGGAATGCCTTTTATGCTTTGATACTGGCGATAAATTTCCATCTTTGGTCTCTAACTCCTTACAAACTTTGTAGACAAAAGATCTGGTGACTTAAAATATCAAGATATCTAAATCGTTATACTTAACATTTACACACACAATTACAGTGTGCCTTTTCATTTCTTGAATAAACTGAGTGTTTGCCATATTATTTAAAAAAAAAATGATATAAAGTTTAGTAAAATGCATCAATAACCAGAAAAAGGTATGTCCTCAAATACTTTACACACCCTGTTTTGTGAAAATAGACCTTGTTTCTAAAATGGTTAAAAAATCGATATTTGTTTTTTATTCTGACAAATCCTAATCAACAAAATTTAATCACAAAAAGAAAATTTTTCCTTGCTTTTTTACAGGTGGTTCATTTTTCCTTTTGTCGTACCTTTTGTTTATTCAAAGTTGAATGAATTTGCTAGTAATTTAGTAAAACTGTACCAAGTTTTTTGGAATAAGCAAAATTCTAAAAAAATTCCCAAAAGTCATTTTCACTCTCTCTCTTCTAAAATTGCAATGGAAACCTTTATACTATTATGACAGAAGGAAATCGACACGATTTACGCACACAAATTTTAATCATATCATTTTTTGATTATTAATTGTAGAATCGAGCAGCTTTCAAAAAAGGAAAGAAAATGCCTGGACATATGGGAAATGACATGGTCATGCTGGTTGGCTTAAAGGTAAAACAAAAAAAAAGAATATTGTTTCTTTTTAATATTTTATGATTTACATTCATGAGTACAGGATACTTTTCAAATGATTATATAATTATTCTCTTTCTTTGGATGTAAAGAAGGAATAGGTGAAAACCAGTTGGATTTTTGAAAAAAAATTTTATTTATGTGTTCATGTTTTGCTAAGTATTTTCAAAAAAATCCACAAAGTTGTTACCATGGCGAATCTTGTTAGGCAAGTTGTTCTAACACTTTCGCCCCAGCCCCTCAACCTCCGACGTCTTACTCTCTGGGTTGAGGTGTCTACTCGGTCCTAACCGAACTTAAGGGAGTAGCCATAGGTCCCCTGAGCATCCGTAGATTATTCACTTGGTCCGCTAGTTTAATCCTGCTTCCTGCCCACGTTGTGATTTGTTTGGTCCAAGAAACAGAAGTGATGTCCATCCATTCACGGTCAACTGAAGATGTAGACACGGCTGGGGAGTCTGCGCTAAGAAATTTAGAATGCAGCAAAAAAAAAAATGATTATCTGCAGAAAGCCGGACAAACAACTATTCAATGGTGAATTGTTAATGTCTTTTATATAGCAGAAAAGAATAGTAGAGAAAAGAAATGGGTTACAGAAAAGAAAAGTATTTGACGTAAAAACTCATACAATGGAATCTAGACAGAATGAGAGAGTGTATGTAATTAACTTGTTGTTAAATCGTCTCAGAACGATATACAACTCTTGCAATAGAGGGATAAGATTTCTGTGCGGGACTTAAAGTTTATAGTGGCGTTCCTCCTCAGCAGTAGTAACTGTAATAGTAATATTCATGGTAGCAGAAGCAGCGGTACTTATATCAACAGTACATGTTAGCAGATGCCTCGTTCCAATTTCTGACGTCACTTCCTCTCCTCCTCGCGTCTCCAACTTGACTCTCCACTGTCTCTAGCCCACTCTTGCCCAGGCTAATCCTCTTCTCCAGTTTCGCCAAGAATTTTCTCCCATCTCTCATGTAGCACTGTGACCCGTAACGGTCAACGCGGGTGCCCATGTGTGTGACGGCACGCATGCAACGACGACCGATCGCAGACTCTCCTGTCTCTCTCTTCTGTCTGCCACTTTTCCAGCATAACTACGCGTTTATATAGAAAAATCTGGCTGGTCATAACCGACCCTTGGCCCCACCACCTCGCACACGATCATCACAAGGTCCTGGTTGCTTCGATCAAAATCATGTGAATTCTAAAGGTCCTTCTTGCTTACTCATCTCTATTCCAAGTTTTAACCGATAAAAGTTATTTCGACCATTTCCATTGTCTTCTAATGACCCGGATTCAATGGGTACAACTCCTGCCCTAGATCAGATTTCCCATCAGTAAACAAAATGCTCTGATCTAATTTCGCTACTCAGATGTACTCCAATTTCAATTAAAAAAATGCGTGTGTGTGTGTTTCCCAGACTCTCTCTCTTTGTCTAATTGTTACCATGGCCAATCTTGTTAGGCAAGTTGTTACCATGGCCAATCTTGTTTTTGTTTAAAAAGTTAAAAATATATCGGTAAAGAAATCAATAGGATTTGCATATAGGAAATATGTTAAAAAATAAAATGTAAAAATGATGGCTAGATAGAGGAAAATAAGAAAAAATGAAAAAACATTTACGCAAGAAAAATGAAGATTTCCCATTTTAAAAAAAATAGTGAATAATTTAGAATTTAAATCCTAAGGAAAGTATATAACTTAAATTAGAATTACGTGGTTTAACCAGAATCTGTTTTAATAGCATCTGTTTAAAGTTTTTTTTTTCATTTTCTTCATTAGAAAGGTGATATGTTATAAAAACCTAGATTTTTATTAATCAAACTGAATTGTGATATCATACCTAACTAAATAATTCTTCTAAATTTATTATCATAATTGTGTGTGTGTGTGTGTGTGTGTGTGTGTGTGTGTGTGTGTGTGTGTGTATTGTTATATCGTACCTATGTATGTCCCAATCCTCATAAATACAGTGGAATATACTGTCTGGGGGGATTTTGCCACTAGTTCACCACTAGCAGTGGATTACTTACTACACACAGCTGACGAATCTTGTATATTGTTAATGTTATAAAGATTACAGTTCCATTTCCAACCTTCATCTTGGTTATTCTTATTCAGCAACCTTTTCTACGTTACAACATATGATGTGAGGGAGCGATGGGTAAATTGTCACCATTTAATTTTTAACTTAATTTAATGCACATTGTTTTTGATTTTGTCGACAGCACAGTACAGTAGGGTCAGTTGGGCACCGTTTGTGAGAAAAAGAGCCCCACAATGCAATTCACTCCACCAGAAATTTGGAAACCGTATGCTGTACTGCTTGGAATTCATGCTGGAAGATCCAATACAAACATTTCAGAGTGTTTGGGTGTCAATCCAAAGACAGTGCAATGGATTTGGAATGAGTTGGATGATATATCCAGTCAACAGCATGGTGTTTGGAGTGATCTTTAGTGATGGCAATGTTATGCCTCCATTCATCTTTCCACAAGACCTCAGACTCAACAGGCAGGCCAACATCATCCCTTGAGGAGGTAATGCTGCCCTGGGTGAAGAGGCTGGCTACTGGAAGGCCAATGCAGAGGATTTGGAAAGAGTTTAATGATTTGGAATGAGTCTAATGGTGATTACAGAGGTACGGCAGCTCGGAAAACTCACCCTGATTGTTCTGATAAGCAAAGAACTCCTGTATTTGTTGGTGAGTGCCTCAAACTCAATATGGAGGCCTATGTCAAGTGTCTTGAGGAGGTAGCACTGACCTGGGTCAAGAGGGTGGCCGCTGGAAGACCCTGTGTCTGGCAACAGGACTCTGCACCATGTCACACAAACAGGAGAACCCCTGTCATGGCTGTCAGACAATTTCTGCAACCACATCACCCCTTACATCTGGCCACCTAACTCCCCCAGATTGTAACACCTTTATTATTATGTGTGGGACAAAGTTGAGAGAGAGATTAACAAAACTCCTTGTAACACCAAAGATGAACTGAAGGCAAATATTATGGCAGTATTCACTAACTTAAACAAGGAGACTGTCCAGAAGAGTTGCAGGAGATTCCAAAGTCATCTGGAGTCCATGGTTGAAGCCAATGGAATATTTTATTGAATAAATTAACTCTTTCGTATTTCAAGGTATTTTTGTGTAATTTTGTTAAATATATCTGTTAAAATGAGATGTCAGTGTTATTTTCATTTTTGTGTAATTCCGATGACAATTTATCCATCGCACCCTATCTGGAGGCTGCGGTTGAAGCCAATGGTGATTTTATTGAATAAATTAACTCTTTAGTATTTCAAGTTATTTTTGTGTAATTTTGGTAAATATATCTGTTAAAATGTCAGTGTTATTTTCATTTTTGTATAATTTAGATGACAATTTATCTATCGCACCCTGTATATATGGTTTCGAAGCCAACAGGATGATTGGATAAGAGAAGCAATTAGGAAAGGTCGAAAGATTTAACATGTTTCAATTTCATTTATGCTTTATCAGACAATGAAAGTCGGAGAAAATTCTGCTATTTTTTATTTATGTATTATTTGTTTTTCATTGGTTAAGCAGATCTCATGTGTATCTGACTGTCAAGCAGTGTT
>OZ038508.1:89894550-90019550 GCA_964036315.1 Acanthosepion esculentum | reverse complement strand
GTTAAATGATGTAAATAAATGGCAGAACTGCCCAATAAACATGATTGACAAAATTCATAATAAGCAATAACAAGAAAAGAACAGGGCAAAAAATAATACAAAGCAAGCAACAGTAATATGCCAAAAGGTTTGCACAAGAGTAAGTTCAGATAAACGTAGCGTTCTGACTTTGAGACAAGACAGACCGGGACTGAGACATATGAAACTGAGAACTGGCCTGTTTTATTGGCTAGGAAGGATCCTAGCATGCATTTGTGTGCTTCTGCCTATAAATTGAGGAGAGGAAAGTGTTTTGCAGTCATTTGTAACCAGATTGTTTTTTTTTATTTTTTGTCCAAGTCCATTTTTGTGAAGATTATTGTGACGAAAATTTGTAAGTTCAAAATCTGTGTCCACGTTTTTGACCTTGTTTTTGTCTTGTGTTCTATTACTTTTTTGTTGACTGTGTAAACTTTGTCTTGAACTTTTTCGTCTTTGCATGCTGTGGTGAGGTCTATAAAAGCACTCTAGTTACAGATGAAATACATGGGTACCCGTCAGATGAATGATTGTTGTGCATGGGGTGCCCTTGGACATAACTCTGGACCAGGGGGTGGGGGGCTTTTTGCAAATTTCAATCAAGTCGGGGATGTTGTCTGCATTATGTGTAAGGCAGGCATGGCTACTGGAGACTTTGGTCTCCAGCTAACCCTGAACAGGAAGTTTCCTTGACATCCCCGACACACTGATGTGCAGAGGATGGAAGATGTTCATAATTGTTGAGGGAAGAAGACCCCACTGTAGTTCATGGGGTGCCACCAAGCAGTGAAAATATGTTCTGGCTAGAACCTCGTACCACAACCAAGTACATCGAAAGAAGCAGTGGGGTAGGATAAAATCTGCAAGGCCCCCAATAGTCACAGTGAATGGAAGGAGATGGCCAAGAAACGAGCAAAGGCTGCTACCCCTCCTCCATCTACCCAGAAGGATGTCCCACAGAGTAAAAAGCAGACTCTGCAACAACAACAAAAGAAGCAGCAAAAAGAGCAGGTGCAGCAGTGTCAATAGCAGAAGCAGGAGCAGCAACTTTAGCAACAGAAGTGGGAGCAGCAGCAGTTACTGCAGCCTCAGAAGTAGGGGCAGAAAAGAGCAGGAGCTTCAGCAAGATCAACTGCTTCATGTTGAGCAGCAGCAATGTGGACAGCAGTTCAAGGAGCTAAGCGTCAACACTCTCACTGTTATCAATTTGGCGGAGAAAAGTCGGAAGGAGGATGAAGAGGAAGAAGAAAAAGAAAAAAGTCTGGCTGAAGCAGGGTGGAATGAGCCATGGTACAAGCCAAGATACAATCTGCCCCTGTTTCACCAGTCAGAAATGACAATGCTTCCAAAACGGTAAAGCCAAGAGCTGCCCCTACTTCTCCTGATAGGGCTCTACCATCTCTCTCCCCTAACCATCCTCCCACCACATAGTCTTCCCCTTGGGGAAGGAGTTCTATCTGTCAGGTTGATGTGGCTCTTGAAAGGGACCTTTCCTCCCAGAGGAAGGCCCTCCTGAGGCCATTATTTGAGGCCCCTGTAGACTTGCCATTGCCGGAAAACCCAAAGAACTTCCCTGAAGCACCTGGGGTACTTATGCTTATACAAAATTGTGGTGGTAAGCTTAAAGTGTGGGAATTTTGGGATGCAGCTAAGAAAACCTTTCCCAACATCAGGATGGCCCAGGTGGAGTCACCTGATCTGAAAAAACTGGAAAAATATGGTGCAGGGAGGGCCTCGGTGTTACTCCAGCCCTCACTATATAGGACCCAAAAGTTAACATTCCCTACAGATATTGGCGGTATTGTCCTGGATGCATGAATAACGTCCCATATAGGCACTGGCAGTCTGGGACAATCTGTCAGGTTCCTTTCACCTGCAGATTTCCATCTAGTCTGCGTCTAAGGAGTTTTCTTGAAAAATCTCTATCTAGCTAACCAGTTTGAATGCAAAGAGCTTGAGGGATTGGAGTAAGGCAGCCCACCTGCTACGTGATCTCTCGACCTTTGCCATGGATGTGTACATCTTTCCTCTCGTCCTTTACTGGTTGTTTGTACTCCCACTCTGCAAGAACCATAAGGTGCTCAAGTACTTGTTTTCCTCCCTCATGTTGGGTGGTGTCAAGCATCAGGTCTGCAGAGAGGTCTGTGTCCAGTGTCCGTGTCATGGCGAGGGCTGGGAATGCCACACTTGGTGAGTAATCGAGATGCCTCAAGGTTGGCTTTCCTCTACAGTGCATTGACTGAGGATTCAATCTTGGAAGGGAGTGTCAGGTACACCTTACCATCACTCCTTGTTTTTGGGGCTGAGTACCATTATAAGCCTTGGAATTGGTTGAGATTCCTCAGAGAGTGTTGATCGGCCTTGAAGGTCATTCCTCAGTCCAGTGACCTTTCATAGCTTAAGAGGCTCTTGTATCAGGAGTTAGTGGAGAGGGTAGCAAAGGACCCAAAGGACTGTGGGTGGCTTGGCTTGTTGGCGACCAAGTTGCACTCTTTCTGATCTTGGGCACCAGTGGTGGATTACCTCAGCAACTCCAAGTTTTCACTTACCTGGTGATTGATTTCGAATGCACTATCTCTCAATGACATAGCCTTCAGAGAGGGCTGGGTGGATTTGCCTGACTGTCATTGGTGCAACCTTGGTCTAGAGGAAACAACTTCACATGCCTTCTACCATTGTCCTCAGGTATGCCCGCTCTGGTACTATGTCTGCAAGTTTACGGCTCGTATCGATCTTGTATACGCATATGATAATGTGTCGTTCCTGTATTCTAGGGTAAGTTGAATGTTGTTTCTTATGTTGCTAGCTGTGGCAAGAATGGTGGTATGGACATCGCAAATGGAGGGAATCTTGCAATCTCTCTCCCACTTCCCATTTGGCTAGGTCTAGGATAGTAAGTGTTGACCAGCCTCTCCTCCCTTTCCCTTTGGTCTTCTGCTAAAATTATTAAATTATTAGCTATAAATCATCATTTCTAACAGGATCGGAACCAACAGTATTAAAGAACATCAGAACATTGCAGAACATCAAAGTAGCCAAGGTTATCTGGGTGAGGGGGGGGGTTACTTTCAGCCGCTGAATGGAGAAGCATGTAACCACCAAAGTGTGTCTAGTTTTATAAAGCAAGGATGTTAGACAGATGGATATATAAAGGGCTACCAAAGAGAAAGAGGCAGTCTCTCATACATCACAAACAGAGAATGTAAGGACCACATTTCAGACGAGGGTGCAGGACTGCTTGCACCACAAACTGGTTAAGAGTATTTGATAAAATCGGAAGTTGAATAAAATATAATGCTAAATGAGTTTAGTTTTAAGGAAATCAGGGAACTGAAAAAAGATGGTTATGTTTTTGAAGAAAAATTCAGGAATTAAAAAAAATAAAAAAACGTGTGCTAAAAGGGCAGTTATTCCCTTAACGCCGTTATTACTGTATACACTTTTGACTCCCTCGGTAATGTTTATTTACAAGATTATAAAAATAAATGAATCAAGTACAATGATTTATTTATTTTTTTTACCTTTATAAAGATTTATTATCATTTTAAGAAATAAATTTGAAATAAAATTATTTAATTCAAAAAATTATCAAAATATGTAAACCAACTACAATGCAATATTTAATAATTACCATTTCATAAATAACTATGAAAACAATTTTTTTATACAATCTAATAAATAAATAGTGTTTAATATCTTTTTTGTCAATTCCCAAGAATAAAGAAAATGTATAAATCTATCTTCATATGTTTCAATTTTAATAAAATTTTAATCATTTCTTTTTAAAAACAATAAATATTTGCTGGGAGAGTCAAAAGTGTATGCAGTAATAGCAGTGTCAAGGGAATAACCGTCTGTTTGATACTCTGCTATTTTGCAAGTATGTAGGTTAAACATTGGCAAAATTTTTGTATGATGTGTTTTGTCCTTTAGGATTTCATTAGGTTAAAGTGAAGTTTATGTTGCTGAGGGGGATGCTGAAATTTCAAGTTTAAATTTAAAAAAATGTTTTTTAAATACCAAAACATATTTTTAAAAATTTGATTTAAAATTTCAACATCGCTTCTCCTTTATACACATGTATAATCGCAGCCTGTGCAAGACCAGCATGCAGGGCACCGTTGAAGGTGGACATAGAAGAGGACGTCAATGCAAAAATTGGTTGGACAATGTCAAACAATGGACAGATCTGACTATACCAGAATTGCTGATGGTTGCTGTTGATAGACCATTGTGAAGTAGACTCAATATGGCTTCTGCATTTGGATCCCCACTATGATTACAAAAGTCAAGGGGTCGTGGTGGTGGTGGTTGTTAATCATCATTTTAGTTCAAAGTCCTAAAAAAGAACAATTTTTTTTTTGCTTTGTCATAGATTTTCCTAAAATTCTGCAATGTGAGCATGTATTTTTTTTTTTGTTCATTCCTCTTTTTAGCTTTACTCCAGCACAGCTATATCCTTATTACTGTCTGTCTCTGTTTGTTATCTCATGTCCAAAAATCAAGGAATTTCCGTGTAATCTTTCTTGGAATCATGGATGCACAGTTTTATAGGGAAACTTATAAAGTATCATGGAAATTACAATGAAACATGTGCAGAAAATTTACCTAAAATGTAAAATATGACATAGAATTGTAAAGGCATGAAGGTATATCAAAAGATGCCTTTCGGAAACTAAGGAATGTATTAAGGGACTGAAAAATATTTCTAGAAACAAACAAGTGCTAGATGGCCATGTAAAAAGTAATCTTAATTCTTATTATCCAATAGTGTTATAAAAACTTTGGAGAAATCCAGAAAGATATCTTTAATCATTTCTAAGATACAATAGTTCAGAGCTTAATCTAACAATTGGGCAGTTTTGCTGTTACACTCGGTATATGCTACAGATGACACTACTCAAAATTATAACAGTCAGCAGCAGTCCATTGCAGGTTCATAACTGCATATCTCATTCCATATGTGCTGCAGAGGAAGGCCGTGTTGCTCACTTCTTGGCAAGTTGAGTGCTACCTTAAACAAATTCACGTCATTTGCACATTCTTCTACTCTGATTTCGTTTCACCTCTAACCAAATTTTGTTGAGAGCAGGTTTTTCTTTTTTTCTTTAATCATTTCATTCCAAGCAAGGCAATAAAGCCACTAAGACACTAGGGGTTACTGAGTGTTAAAGAATATGAGTAAAAGAAAAAAAATTATTTAAGAAAGAGGACAATAAAAGAACGGGAATTAAGAAGCCAGATAATGACTGACATTGCATTTAAATTTCTGAAGATCAGTTGGCTGGAAAGCAAGAAACTAGAAGAAAATTCCACAGGCGAGAAATTCACACTACTGCTTTGATGAACTAGGCTATTTTTTTATGCTGCTGATGCACTTAACTGCATTCACCATAGCTTCTCTTTTATTTTTTTTTCTTGTTACTGTTAAAGCTTTTCTTTATTAATAACTTACATATGGTATATGGTAGAACAAGCGGATGACGATTACAACAGACCTCAATGGTTGAACCAGTGAATGAAGAGGGATACACATGAGGAACATGTTACAGAAGGCACCACTTGAAATTAAAACAGCAGCAGTTTCATAACTGGATTCTGCATGTCTCGTTCCATATGTTCTGCAGAGTAAAGTCCTTGGAAGAACAAGTTCTATGGCTGACTAAATGTGCACACATTGAGCATCTATAACATATTGTAATAAATTTCAAAAATTTCTCTACAAAACACTATTTACATTATTCAGACTATTGTCCTCATCTTTGTTGCCATATTTATCACAACGTTTTGGCCGTTGTACACTCCGGCCTTCTTCAGGTGGTTGGAATGTCTTACTGAACACTTTATTTTGCTCACTGGGGTAGACCGTTCCTCAATTAAACATGGCACAGTGGATAAAGGCGTTAGTTAGATCCAGTGACAGGAGCCAAAGAGTGTGATTTCAATACCCGGTTAAAGCAGTGGAGAACTTGGAGAGGGGAATTAACAGGAGATAACTGACATCGATTAAACATGGCACGTGGAACTAGAACAGTCTACCCCAGTGAGCGAAATAAAGGGTTCAGTTCGACATTCCAACCACCTGAAGAAGGCCGGAGCGTACAACAGCCGAAATACTGTAATAAATATGGCGACAAAGATGAGGACAATAGTCTGAATAATGTAAATAGTGTAAAAAAAGCTTCCTTTGTGCACCTATCACTTAGGCAAGATTAGTTCTAATTACAATTCTGTTGAGATCATAAAAACAATTATAATTATTATCAACAAAATGTTCACTTTCTTCAATTCATTCAACTGTTAAAACGAATTCAGAAGGTTGAGAAAAGATTTGAGGCGGGAACAGAAAGGACAAGATTCAGAGTGAAATTTCCAGAGAAACATTAAAATGAGAAAATATTTTTACACTATACAAATTGTGCAAAATTTCCTGTGGGCACCTCAAACTATCAAGTTAATTATTTGCAATACAAATCTATTTTCTATTAGAAAATAACAGTTCATGTAAAACAAATTTTTTTTATTACAGGAATTTTAAAAACTTTCTTTTAGAGCAACAGTTCATATAAATGAATTTCTTAGCAATAAAATAAATGGACTTGCTTTGAAATGTTAATAAAGTCAAAAGTCAGAAGTTGAAAGAGGAGTGAGAAAGTTGAAGGGGATAAAGCTTCTAGCTATGCCAGTGCATGAGATTATTTTAAGTTTGGAAAGAGAATTTGATCAAAATAAAAGCATCATTTCTAAGGTCCTATTATTTTGTTTTGGTAAATCTTGGTACATTTTTTGAATTGGTAACTCATCCATATATTCCGCTCATCCACAAAGAAAAGGAAAAGAAGAAAGCCAATAAAGTGTAAATCCCAAATTTTTATATTCCAGAAATTGTTGAGGTGTTTTACAAAAATTGTTTTTTTTTCTTATGAATACAGCTTTTGTACAACAGGAAATAAACTAGACACAGGAAGATTTCATACTGACTCCTGTCACTAAATCAACTCAGACTATCACATGGACTATGTCATATTTAGTAGTATATACATGAAAACATACACGTATTTAACAGAAAAATACTTGGCTCAGTTTGAATGTGTTATTAGTATATAATTTCTAACAACTTAATAAATATTTATTTATACTAAGTGAAACTTTTTTGATTAATAATTTGATATACGTTTTACATACAGTGTAATTTTTTCTCCATAAATCATAAGTTAATTAAATTTTATTCTAAGTTGATATCCACTCAGCTGGGAAATTGTATCTTAATAATTTTTAATTAAAAGATTAATTTTTATTTTGTTTGTGATTGATTAATTAATAGAATATGTTTTAATGTGTTCACTATAATTTGAATCTGTATAATTTTTTTTGTTTTACCAAATCTTAATTTATCTAGAAGTTAAATTTTCTTTCTTTATAAACTCTACAAGGTAATCTTTTATATTTAAAAAATAAATACAATAATTTTAATTTTTTTAATAAGTATATTTTAGTCTGAATACTAATTAAAAACCAACAAATTAAAGAAAACATTACTTAATTTAGTTTTTAAAAATTAATCTATATGTGTACCTTAAGTAAAAAACAATCTCTTTTGTAATTGCATTAAATCACCTCTTGAATCAAATGTTTAACTTATTAAATTAGTTCAATATACTGAAAAAACATTTTTTATAATACTTGATCAGATAACTAATGAAATATTTAAAAATGAAATCTCTCCCAATATCTGGTTTAGTTTTGTTACGTGGTGTTTTTATTTTTATTTAAGAAGCTCTAGTCTCGTCTCTAAAGTTATGAATGTTAAAAATGACACTTTGTGTGTTTGTGTAAATAATTATAATTTTATTGCAAAAGGTAAAAAAGAACACTTATATACTTATAATAATTATTTTCTTTAATATTAATATTTTTTAAAAATATGTATCGATTTTATTTTTATTTAATTTAAAGTAATAATAATATAATAATATTGACGATTTTCACTTTTTCACCTCTGAAATTGTCTTGAGTATTAATAACCAATCAGCAGCCAGTATATATTTAGTCCCGCCCTTTCCTTCTGACATGCGCATTTATGATAGTCACTAATGGGCGGTCATAGACGTACATCAGAAGTGATAAAACCCAACAATATTCAAATACCGACGGAATAAGTTTTATTTTATTTCAGTACTCCGGATAAATTAACAGAATCTTTCCGAAATCTTAAATGTGTTTAAAAATGTTTTCTTCCAACGAAAACAATTCAGGGACCGTCCCTGCTTTTTTATCCAAACTATGGATGTTAGTGGAAGATCGTACCTACGATGATTTGATCAGCTGGGGCATGGTTAGTATTATTTTGTGTCATAATATTTGAAAATATTTTTGTGTATTTAATTTATGAGTTGCATTTCTTGTTTCTCGGGAATATTTGTGCTGCGGCATTGCGCAACATAATTGCTAGGAAATGTCTAAAACTGATCCTGAATTGTACTCTTTCTGTATTGTCTATGCCTTTGTTACTGCTTGTCAATAAGGGCACCGAATAGTGAAGAAGGTCGTTGACCCGTTTTTTGCGCTACGGATGTCGAATAGCGCAGTAAATATAAAAATACTTCCGTGGAAAAAAAAATAGATGGCAACTGAAAAAAAACTATATAAAAGAAATAAAGTTAGAACAAGTTAAAGTATTTTTTATGCTATTATATATTTTAAAAAGATATAATTTTAGGAATTTCATTTAATTTTTTTTCTTTTTTAAAAATTAAATATTTTGGTTTTCATTCACGTTTGATGATTAATTTTGGAGATTTTTTTAATGCATTAAAAAATCTCTAAAATTAATTATTTCATTAATTAAATTATTTCAAAATATGTTTGTTTACAATAAATGTTAAAAAAATATAACACTTAATTTGAATATTAGAAAAATAATTTTGTTACAAAATTATTTTTCTAATATAATTTAAGTATTTTTGTAGGACACAAAGTTAAAGAAAAATACTTTAAAATACCGTTAAATTAAATTAATTATTTCATGCATCAAATATAAGTGTTTTTCTTCAGTTATCTATCTCGACCAAACGTATGTGAAAAATTAAGTATGAACTTGTCATTATAGTCCCGTTGATCTTCCGTAGCCTGAAAAGATGGATCGATTGGACTTTCTCAAAAGTGGTACTCTTGTTCTTGATGAGGTTTTTTTTCTCGGCATCGTTCGTGTCGATCTGTTTCGAGCATGACTCTCTACACGTGACTATATTTGTGATTTGAATCGACTTCTTCAATGAATATTATTCATTAATTATCTTCTAGGTTATCCATTTTTTCCTGTTTATTGCAAAGTCAGTCTGTTTTTATTGGAATGTGTCTCTAGGCTTGTGATTAATAAATGCGTATTTCATGTTTTTTTTATTATTTCCTTCATTTTTTTTTCTCTCTCGTTTATTGAACCTCAACAAATAAAACCACGAGGTACCGCGGCTTTACTAAGTAAACTTTCTCATTCATTTTTGAAAACATTTTTTATTTATATTTTCCTACCCACCCAGATAGTCTTTTTTCTCTCTTCCTATTTTCTCTTAAGTTAATAATTTGGATTACCATATATTTCATCAGAAATTTTAATTTTTTTTTTTTTTTTTTTTTTTTTTTTCCCCCAAGATATGATAATTCTTGAAATTAGTATTTGGATCTGAATTTTAGTCAGTTAAAATAAATTAAGATTTCTAAATGTTTATAAACTTTATAAAGCATTTAAATTTTAATGCTAATTTTACTAAAATGTCTACGAGACGTCTTTGTTTAAAACAAAAAGATTTAACGATCGTATTTTTTTTGTTTTGTCTTTGAAACGGAGGAACGTTTGTTTTCATTTTCAAGAAAGCTTGTCTTAAGACTTAATTGGTAATAAAAAAACAACAACAAAAAACTATTACCTTGATCAACTCCCTAATTTAGCAAAAATGCTAGAAATTTAAAAAAAAAAAAAAAAAGCGAAAATTTAGATAAAATTGTAAAGACATGAGTTTTTTTTTCTGTACTTGATGCAATAATAAATGGCGTAGTAAGTTGAACTTCCTTTTTTATTTTCTCCTTTTAAAAATAACTTTGTATCCGGAAGCTTGGTTTCAAAAAAAAAATCTTTTTGTTTAAAAAAAGTTAGTTTTACTTCCTTTATCACTTTTTCTTTTTACACTTGTAACCTGATTATTTAAAGTAGTACTCGAACAAGAGAAAAGACTTTTGTTAGCTTTTTAACTTTTTTTTTCTCGTTCGACTAAAAATCGAATTTTTTTTTTTTTTTTTACGGGAAAATCATGCGAGGCATAAATCTTTTTTTTTTTTTTTATCTTAAAAGAAAGAATCGGGTACACTACAGTACACGCATGTATATATGATTTTTTATTGACTGGATAATTTAAGAATTGCTGAATTATAAAAGGCCTTATGGTTGCTTGTAAAGAAAAGATCAATTTTAAAAACGTGAATTTAAAAAAAATGTTTATGAATAAAAATTAGATAACTTTTTTAAATTTAAAATCACATCGACATAAGTTAACGGAATATAAACTTAAATTAAAAATAACTCTCTTTTAAAAATTGTTTGAAACATTTCCATAAAAATAAATTTTTATACATTTTTTCTTTAATGTTCCAAAAAAACCAAATGAATCATTTTCCATTTTGAAAACAAAAAATAATTCTGCTAAAAATGAATCATCAAAACAAAATGTTTATTTTTATTTTATTTTTTAAATTAAAAAGCATTTCGAAATTCTCTTGCTTGGTACATGTGGAGACTTGCAGATTATTTTTCCCACTTTGACAAGTCGTTAAAAACAAACTATATCGTTTAAAAAAAAAAAAAAATTAGTTTGAATTTTAAACTTTTACTTTTATCATATGGAATATATTGTTGAAGTGCTTTTACTTTCTATTCATCCATGACTAAATTGAACTTTTTCGTATTATTGGTGCCTCTGATGGTACAAAAAGAAAAAGGCCCGCCCCCCCTCAAAGTATATATAAAAAAAAAAAAGAATCTATGTTGAAACCTCTCGGTCACTTTACTTACAAACACTAATGTAAGATATTTACCACCAACTGATTGAAATAGTTTTTAGATAAATGTTTGTTAATATCACCTTAGCTTTGCGCACCTTAAAAAAGAAGGAAAAAAAGACTTGGTCATGTTTTCTTTCTTTCTTGTTGTCATTGAATCAATCCAATGTTGTTGTTATTGTTTTCATGAGTCCAAAATGTCATGATTGTTATTTTCATTGGCTGGATTCATTGGTATTTCTGATTATTATGTTTTTGTATAATTTAAAAATGTATACCTTTAGGGCCAATCATCCTATTTTAGAAGGAATATGTTAAGTAAGTATGAAATAGATGTTTTAAATACAAACAAAATGGCTATCCTATTCACACACTCTCTCTCTCTTTTTCTGTTTCTTGTTCTTTTTTGAGTTTGACGTAGTGGCAGCAAAACTACTGTATCTTTAAAAAAATAAAGGTGTACGGATATAAATTCTTACTTTGGGGAACAGTTTTTATACCTTTCTTTTTCTGTTTTTTTTTTTTTTTGTACACTTATTTTTAGTATTTTAATTTTTAACTGTTTTACTTAACAATTAACATTAATTTTCTGTTTAGTATCGAAAAAAAAGGACTTGTTTTTTTTTTTTTTTTAAGGTAAAACTCTTTATTTAAAGAATAAAAGTTAAAAATAAGTTATCATTTAAATATAAAATATTTGACTAGAAATAAGAAATTATAAAAAAAATCACGGATTAGGTTATGAAATTCTGTTTCATAAATTTTAAAATTGTTTTTCCATTCTTCATACAAAACAAATTTTTAAATTCTTAGTAATTTATTGAATTTTGATCTGAAATTTTCACTCTATTATGCGATCGTATAATGAAGAAGCAAGCATTTTGTTTAGAAAAAATTTAAAAGTAAATAAATGCAATTTTTATCATTAAGTTAGGAACTTCTTGCGTTTTGTTTTCTGTTGGATTCACAACAAAGGATTTTTTTTCTTTTTTAACTCACCAATTGGAATTTTAAAGGAAAGTTTCAAATAATTAAAATTTGCTGAAGATTCCAACATTCGGTTATTGAAAACTAAAGCGCTAAAAAATTTAATTAACTTTAATAAAAAAAATATACATTTTGGTTTTCTACTGCTGAAAAAAGGGTATTTTCGTGGTTGAATATCAGAATTTATCATAAATTATTCGGTTGAATTGAAAATTTATTTTTAGGGTCTGGACATGTCTGGGCAAAGCCACTAGCCGTCTCACCCTTTCTCTGTATTTGGCGGCGGGGTGGGGTATTCACCCACTATAACTTATATTTTATTAATACCAAACTATTGTGTTCAGTTAATTAACACTTTTTTCTTTATTTATTTTAAATTCAAAATCGTAATAAGATCTGAAAGTATATTTTAAATTTATTTTAAAATTTACTAGGTGATCGCTACAAAGGGATTTGCCCTGAAAATTGTGTAGCGAAAGTAAATGATAGTGTCGTGGAAAATGCTTTTTTTTTTTCTTGTCTTATTTTTATTATTGTCCAATTTTAAACAAAACCGTTTTTTCTTTTGTTTCCATATGCCTTCCCTTGATGAGATTTTATTTTTCGGTCGAAAATCTTTCACTAAAAATATTTAATTTTCTCTTTTTTTTGTTTTCTATGAAGAATATTTACATAAAAATATTTTGTAAAAATTTTAGTCATAAGATTTTCATCAAGCAGACATCAATTTTGTTTTCATTAAATCTTTTTTTCATGCAAATCATAAATCCATCAACTCATCTCGTTTTTAAATCGACAGAAATCCATTTATCCACCGTGGAGCCGTTAGCATAATTTATTTTGTGCCATGTTGTGATATTATTTCATAAAATAAGTAATCTTTTTCATTTTTTTTTTTTTTGTTTGTTCCTTTAAAAAAAAAGCTGACTGTTAGGGATAGAAACAAATAATGGTACAATTGATTTGTTGACTAATCCGGATGAAGAATGAATGAAGATAGAATTGTTTATTGTTGAATAAGCATGTTCTATAATTATTGTAAAAAAAAAAATGTTCAAATTTAAAACCATCTGTGATCTCTGGAATGTTTATTGCTTTGTGTACATTCTGAATTGTTGTCCGTTTTACTTTTTTATTTCAGTACTGTCTAATCGTCCTTACAAATAATGATTTAAATAAAATTCTTATAGAAATCTTACACAATGTTGATTACAGTTGGTTTTATTATGCAATGAAGGAAATAATTCTAAATGTGTGGCTGTGATGAAAACTTTGTGCTATTGTAAAAAACGTTTTTGTTGGTTATCAGTCATTTATTTTTTTTTTTATAAACAATTCGAAATGTATTTATCCTTCAAAAACGAGTCATTTTTTTTTTTTTTTTCGGTCTAATAATTGCTTTCCTTTCACATTTTGATATGTAATACGTTCTCCTTGTTCTTGAATCTGAGTTTGAAACCTTTCTTCTTGTGTGTGTGTGTGTGTGAGTGGTTAGTTAAATTATGACATATGGTCTGTGATTTCCGTTTGGTCAATAAACATGAGTGACCATTACTGAATTGAAAACAAGAGTTGAGACATTCCCTGGGGGTCAGCAGTTGCTTTTTTAATTTTGTAGGTAGATTGTTATTTCTTTTGTGGGAGAATATCATATAAAAAAAACTCTATATCGTGTAGACGGGAGAGGAAAAAAAATCACAACTTGTGATTCGTTTCGTCTTCCAAGACTTCTTCAGACTAAATAATTTTTTTTATTAATGGGATCATAAGGAGGGATAAAAAAATAAAAACATTTAGTTTTGACTTTTGAAGGAGGAAACGCGTATCATAGAATATTTTCATTTTGTCATTCAGTTATTAGTACTACCACCTACAAAACAAGTCCATTTTTTTGTATAGCTTTTAAATTAAAAAGTTTGAAATTGCTTTTTAATATTATTGTGCTTGCACAAGCTGAAATGGCATGCTGTTTATTTTTTTTTCTAACAATGAACATCATATTCGAAATATTAAATATACACTCACCTGGCCACTTAAGTACATGTGAACTAGGTACCTTCACTATTAAAATTAATTTTTATAAATGAAAAGCTTTCATGTTAAAAAAAAAATCTAGTTTATTAAAATTATAATGAAAGTGTGTGCCATTTATAGCCTTAAAAAACCCTCTGTATGTCAATTATATATTTTAGAGTGGACAGTGGTTTTAGTACTGTGCAATTCTAATAGTACAGACTTGTTCATAGTTGTTACATTTATACACTAAATGAACTACTATTATGGGATGTATTTTTTCTATCTCTTTGTAGTATGAGTCCCTTTGATGAAAGGCTTTGGTATTTTACTGTCTTTTTAGTTTACTTCAACGGTATTATTACATCAATAGAGTTGTAGCTTTTAACAATGGTTAGCACCTTGGTTTCTATTGTACAATCATAGAAATATTTTAAAGTTTTGGTCTCTCAGTTCTAGATGGTGTAGTGGATTGGAATGAGAAGTTGGAGAGCCGAATTTGAATTCCAGTTGGGTTCATTGCATTCACTTTGGCACAAGCGCTCTGAGGAAAGTTACAAATCCATCTCCCCCTCTCCACAGCAATGGGTTAAATAGGGTTTGTATCTGAAAAATAATCCTTGTTATTTTCAAAAGATTGGCCTAGACTTCCATCTAGGAAGCCCTCTGTCCAAAAATACCATGTCCTCACAACACTGACTGTATACATAGCTATAGAACCTGGCCTATGCCATTGTGCTAGATGACTGTAAGGGTTAGAAAAAAAAGGAAAAAGATTAATCGACCTGTTGGCAGATTTTGTTCTTAATTCTCACCAGAATATCCTGGTGGTAGAACCAGTTTAGTTGTTGATGACCAAACCATGGCTTACATGTGGTTCCACTAGCACTTGTAGATATAATTAAATATATTAATTCATTGTTCTTTTGTATATGTATCACATTACAAAAAAGACTTTTGATCTTTATTTTTCTCTTGTAAATGTTGTTTCAAGAAAAGAATAAATAATATAATAATTAAATTTACACACAATATTCACTTCAGATACATGGAGCAGGTTGAATGCTAAATTGTTCATGTTGTGTTATTTTCAAAGATTTTTCATAAATGAAAGTTTCCAAATTCATCACTGGAGACATATAATATAGTTTTTAAAATTTAGACAAAGATTAGTGTAATTATTTTATCCAGTTTGCTATTTGTACTAAAAACAATGCCATTTGCAATTTTTCTTTCTCTGCTTTATTAAGTATATTCAAAATTAAAACTGCAGAAACAATACACAAATCTCACATGGTTAATATGTGAGATTCTGTTTTTTTTTTTTTTTCTTTCTTAAACAACTTTATCCTTTTAATTATGACTCCATTATTTGAGGTTTTGTACATGAATGGGTTAAACATAAGATATGAATCATTTCCTCTTAGACTCAAGGCTGATTAATTGAATTACATCAACTTTTTAAATTAATGTCCTCCATATTTGGATCAAAGGATCAACACCTTCTAAATTTGAAAATGCAAATGTAATATTACTCTTAACTTTTATTAAATGTCTGACTGAGTAAAGCTGAAATTATTATAAAAATAATTATTTACATTATTCGGACTATTATCCTCATCAGTGAGCGAAATAAAGGGTTCAGTTCGACATTCCAACCCCATGAAGAAGGCCGGCGAGTACAACGACCGAAACGTTGTAATAAATATGGCGACAAAGATTTTTATTTAGTTACTTAAGTTATACAGGATTTGTAAATAGTTTTGAGCCCATAAACCAGCCACAGGCATAGTTGTGGTTAAGTCATGCTTCATAGTTTCTCTCTTGTTTAAATCTGTTGCAATTACAAATCACATCTGCGGTTTATGGAATGTGGTTAAAATGCTCTTGTTAGATGTAAAGCAGTCAGGAGTAATTTCCTGAAAACTGTGTGCATTAGGAGGTTTGTACTTTTATTCCTTTTTTGAACTAAAGGCAATTATAAAAATAGATTCCCTTTTTAAAATCTGTCTGGTTGATTTGCATTTCATTTAAAATGTAAATGCCATGTGTGTGTGTGTGTGTGTGTGTGTGTTTAATTTATTATTAAATACCTCCCACATAAAGGTAGTGGCAATGGTATTTTCATTTTGCTAATGTATTACCATTATGCATGAGGTATTTCTGCCTTTCCATACCCCATATGTCAATTTTTAAGTATTTAAAAAAAAAAAAAAATCTTCCTAAATTGGTAACTTCAGTTGTAATCTCTGACAGTCTGGGAGTACAGTTGCATTATCTTAGAGTTGTCAACCTAAGTTTGAATTGAGGCCCCCAAATTTTAGGAGTCAGCTTGTATACCAATATCCTTGGTATATTGTTATTAACTTTAACATATATTTACTTGAATTTTAATTTTTTTTTACTTACTTTTTATTGTGCCATCTCACCAAAAATGAATGTAAAAGTAAATATTAGTCAAAAATTAATAATATTTGACAATGCTTAATATTATAAAATATTAAAAATAAAATTACTTTCTTTTTTTAAATTTTTGTTTTCATTTCATCCCAAGCAAGGGATTACTGGAAGTGAAAGAGAATGAGAAGTCTTTAGAAGGAAGTGAAAACCTAATCGTAAACAAGGGATAAGCCTCTACTTCTGTTCAAAAGATTAGAAAGGAGAGTGTACTGGGCAATATACCAATCTATCTACTCTTATTTTTGCAAAACAAATATGTGAATAAATTTGTACATTTATATTTACAGTGTTTCACATGTTTGTTTGTATAAATAGTCAATCTTCTTTCATGTCTGCCATGTCCCTTCAAGACTTGGACAATCATGGCTTTCCACATTTTCCTATTTTTTTTTTTATTATTTATTTTTTTTTGTAGCCCTAAGCAGTGTTTGTCCTCTTACTATCCCTCTTTGTTAGGAAGGTTGCTTGCCGTTTCCCTCTGCTACTCATCTTCAACATGTCCTGTGAGCGTCAAATTGTCCAATTCCCCTTTCCTTATTATGCATTAGAAATTTCAATTGTCTCTTTCTGATTGTAAATAAGTGTCCTTTTTGTTCACATTTCCTTGTTGCTCACATATTCAGTCTATTCTCAGCATGCATCTGTAGAACCACATCTCCATTGCCTTAAGTCTCCTCTTCATCTATGAGGAAGTTTTCCTGTTTTTTTTTTTTAATGTTATACTTAGTTTGTGGAAGGCATCTTCTGCTATACTAATGTGACTTTGGATTTCTATACCACATTTTCCATCCTCTGTTATAACTCTTTTCAGTTAAATTCTTTTACTTGCTTTATTTTGACATTCCCAATTTGTATCTTGATATGTCTCTTTTGCTAATGACCATACATTGTCCTCTTACAAGTGATGGTTAGTCCTTTCTTCTTGCTTTCCTCTACCACCTTGTCTAGAAGTACCTTCAGTTTTCTTTCTTTGTCTGCCAACGATATGGCATCATCTGTATATCTGAGGTTGTTGAGGTTATGTCCTCTAATAAGTCTCGGCTGAACCTCCAGCTTTCTTTCATTGCATAAATAAATCCAGTCAGAAGATTCCTCGTTGCCTTGTACTTTCTATTTTTGTGTACAGGTCATTTATTCTCAGTAAATGTTTTAAATTATTCTAATATCTTGAATAAATGAAATTTTTCTAACAGTTCAAATAATCCTTGTTTCATATCTTGTCAACTGCTTTTGCTTTGTCTATGAAAAGAGAGCAGTCTTTGGGTTTTGCTGCTGTAAAATGAACTGAATTTGACTACTGCTTTTGTAACTGTATGGAATGTTGTCACTAAGCAGCTATCATGTGACCCATATGACTTATTCTCCAGCAAAGGGAGATAAGTACCTTCTGTATCTCCCACACGTTGCTATTAATACAGAAAATGTAATTCTAATGCAAAGTTCAAATTCTGGTTGAGGTTGTGATGATCTCTCTGCGCTTCTATGCTCTTGGTATGAATCCAAATCTTCTCTATTTATTGGCTAAGATAGCAGATCGAACTTAGCTTTGATTGGCAACCAGTCTGGAAAGAGAATTCTGAATTCAAAAATTGGATTGAAGGAAAACCATTCCACTAATCTTTCTCAAGAAAGGCGATATCAATTAATGGATATTAAATAAAAAAGAAAACTGGAGTGCTATGATCAGCTATAAACTGATTGGGTTATGACTTATTAATAGAGGAAGCATGAAACCGATTTTGGTTTTTGAATATTGCTTCCCAACCTCCACCTGCTAAGAATAGAGAGAATGGACACTTCAATAAATTTAAATAACATTTATCATTTTGCTTGAGAAATGACGGTGTGTCTTGTCAAATCAAGCTACGGCTTTTGTTGGGAGAAGTTTGACCAGATGATTAATTTTGTATCATTTGATGATAAATTTGCATATTAAACATTTGTTTTGACATTTGACTTCCTATTCACTGTTTCGGCATATTCATTCTTCAGCACTCTTCGTGTATAATCTGTGTAAACAATTCCCTGCTCCCTTCGATTATAAATGATGAGATCTGAAGAATGGATAGACGCAAATGGTGCTAATGACAGCAGGTATACAAAAGAGAATCAAGTGTTGCCAAAATGTTGATTATATTAATGATGACACATTTGACCCTTTTAGCTTTTTGCTAATAATCTTGTAAAGTAAATTTATTCCTGTCTAAAATATTTAATCATTCAGAGCATATAATCATATAAGTGTGAGAAATGGGTACAATATTAACCATTTACATACTGTGTCATATTTGCGTGTGGTAGGGGGCGCGGTCTGACTATTGCACTTTCACTTACAGTGACACAGCAAATTTTAGTATGTTGGTACTGGATTAATAGAATTTCCATAATTTATGTTTCTTATTTGTAAAAAGTAATATTAATGTAAAATCTTAAAAAAAAATGATAAAAATAAAAAGTTTTAAAATTAAATATTTTTATTGACAAATAAAAGATTATGATGACCAGATTTATTAGCTATGATACATTGCAGTGGAACATTTAAATAAAAAAATAGAAATGAAACATTAATTTAGAATATGTTTTGGAAAGAATGAGATTGACGTTTCAATTGTTGATAAAAATTTAAATGGAAAATAACTATTGAAACAAAAAAAATTAGCACTTCTTAAAAAGAGGCATAAAAGGTCATTAAAGGTCAACATTAAAATGATGAAAAAAAAAAATATGAAGATGAGACAAACTCCATGACTTCAATGTAGAAATCTTTTTTTGTGTGTGTGTGTGTGTGTGTGTGTGTGTGTGTGTGTGTGTGTGTGTTGACTTTCCAAAGGTTGATGGGAAGAAATTGATGAAGGCTTAGGTTTTGATCACTCTGTTTCAGCAGGAGTGCTTTGAGTTGATCTGTGGAGAAAACATAATATAAAACTAAATTAAATAACCAATTTAATCTATTGGTAGAATATTTTGAAAATAATTTTTTTTTTTTTGTTCATTGTACTGTTAGGATCGACTCAGATCTTTATCACAGTAAAACATTATATAAATAGAAATACTAATAATAGAATAAAAAAAATATTATTTTTCTGTTAGTTTAGACCTGTTTACAATATGTACAGTAAATATAAACAAAAAAAAAACTGATCCTTTACTTTCCGACATAAATATTAATTAGTAATTTCTTATAGATAAAAATATTTTCATGACTAATTTTTGTTGCCTAACATTCAGAAGAACTTCTACGCGGGCAATTTGTCAGAATTGAAAAACGTGATTTTTATATATATATATATATATATATATATATATATATATACACACACACTGTTCAAAGAGTATTATATCTTAATAGTAAAATAACTGAGACGGGTAAGTTTTGAAAGATTGGAGGGAGGGGAATCAATTCTATTATTGGAAATTTATGAAAAAACTGATTCTGTTTCAGATTTGCGATTATTCAAAGATCACAGAAAAATTGGTCAACCTAAATGTTTTCTTGTAAAGTCCATAAAAAAAAAGGTGAAAATTTATCTTGTTTATTTGAAAAAGGCTTCCAAAGTCTTGCACTTTTTAGCCTCTTTTGATAGTTCAACAAGTCTTTTGCATTTTGGCACGGTGTGTTGTTGTTGGAGACTAGATATCTTGTTTTGGCTGAAAATGAAGCCAGCATGAATATATTTTCAGATTTCCATGAGGGCATATGGTTTTGTATTCCAAGAAAATTTTTTGCGATAATAAAGTGAATTAATTCTAATTCCCTCTTTCTTTTTTTGTGTTGAAGGCAAAAGTTGACATGGCTTGTTTTTTAAGGGCACCTTGCCATTGAATATGGGCAGTGTGTGTGTGTGTGTGTGTGTGTGTGTGTGTGTGTGTGTGTGTGTGCTCATCATGTGCTATTTCTAAACCTGCGTAGACATATATTAGTGTGCAGCATGGCTTTTTTTTTTTTTTTTACACAGATATATTTTGTTGGAGGTGTCAGTTAATTAAGTCTATACTAGGTACCTCCACTTTTTCAGCATAGATTTTCGGTACCTAAAGGTTTAAAATGAATTTTTAAAAATGAAAAAGCATTCTTGAAGATTTCATTTTAGCTTTAATTGAAAGCTAAAAGATTAAATTTCTAGTAAGTAAAATATTCTGGGGGTATATTTGATAGAAATTATATAGATTGGAATGTCAAATATTTACTAGATTTCTTAAAATTTTCTTAAAAGTGGCCATTTCTTTCATTTTAAAAAAGTTGTAAACAAAATAAATTTATTGATTTTAAAACTTCCAAAAAAATATTTCTGACACATTATTTGAGTAAAATTGGAAAATTTAAAGTTAAATTAATGTTTTGAAACAAATATTACTTGCTTATAGCATAAAAAAGTAATATACAATCATTTCTTAATGATGGGTCTTATCTTTCTTTGATCTTTATTGATGTCTTGGTAAGTTTTCAAGGTGATCACAGAATGATCAGAATTGACATAAATTTATGAAAGTGAACAAAGTTGTTTTTCTTTTTTTAATTACCTAGTAATTTTTACAAATGAACATATTTTCTGCACTTATCTAATATTTTATTGGCTTTTATTTAACTTTTGAAGATGCTTTATGCAAAACAAAAATTTAAAATACTATAAAATTTTCTTACTCTTAAAATTCTTTATTAAAATTTCTCTATAAAGGGACAAAATACTTAGATCACATGACCTTTTCATAATAATGTCACGTTTAGCCTTCAATAGATAAAAAAAATGAAAAGAATTAAGTAAAAAAAAAAATTATTTTAAAAATAGAATAGTAAAACTGTTTATTAGTCTTTTCAATTTTGGATTCATAAATTTTGTTTCTACTTAATTACTATATCATATCCAGGAAATAGCCCAATATAAATTTTACATTATTTTTAAACTATTATAAATTTATTATAATTAAAAATCTTGTAAAATTTCATTATTCATTGAAAAAATTTTATTTCTTTAGACAATAGTTTCCTTAATATAACTTATTTACAAAAGCAATTAAAAGCTTTTCTAATTAAAAATGTCATAGTTTTATTGCATTCATTATTTTTCAATTTAGAGTAGATTTTCAGTTAGAATAGTGAAAGTTTGAAAAAAAAAAAAAAAAATTAGATTTACATTCTCCAAGGAGTCCTATTTTTAATGAATGAAAAAAAATTCAGGAAATAGGTATTTTGTAAAATTTCATGAAATTAAGTAAGTGGGAGCAACATAAGTTAAAAAGAAAAAAAATTCAAAAATAATTTCATTCATTTGTGAATAAGTTCTGAAAATTTCATTAAATCTGACAAATATTTGATTTTTACAAGAATTTCCAAATCAATGTTTTCAATAGAAAAGGCACAAAAGAAGTCAATGTGATTATTACACCACCCCGATGATATAAACAAAAAATTTTTTTAGCCAAAATTTCAATGTGTTAGAAAGGATTAAAAAAATAATCAAAAAATACTTTGGTTTTTCATCTTAATAAAAGCAAACATTTTGATGATAAAACTTTACTTTTATTAAGTTTTTGGCCTTTTTCATTACGCTATGCTCTTTCCTGCAAAAAAGTGGCAGTACCTAGTTTATACTGTAGAGTAACTGGTTGAAACCAAGGTGGAAGCAAGAACATATGTTTATAGTCATTTACTTCCAGGATATGGCAGGGTCTTTATTCCCCCCACCATATTGACCAGCACAACCAGGCAACATTTATTGACACTTTCAATACAGCATTGAAAGTGTCAATAAATGTGTGTGTGTGTTGTTTTTTTTTTTTTTTTTTTTTTTTTTTTTTTTTTTTTTTTATGGTGAGCACAGATTTTGGAAGTTAATTTCAACATATTTTGTTTTTTTTCCACTGTTATTGAATAAATTTGATTATATCTTGACCAATGAAATAAAAGATTTTTGGCTTGCTTTTGCTATGGTTTTACTTTGTGATGACTGAATGATTCTTTCGCATAAGAGCAAAATGGGAAAAATTGTGTGTGTGGTGGGAGGATCATCTGTCAATAGGAAAATCAAACAAGTTTTAAAGTGAATAGAAAATTTGTCACTTTTGTGATGAGCCATTATAATGATTGAATCAAGTGCTACCAAAATGTTCAAGAAATTTAGAGCTAGTAATGGGTTCTTCAAAGGAATGAAAAAAATGATTGATAGAAAACTGAGGTTCTTCATTTTCTGGTGGAGTGATTTCTGAGATGTTGGGAAAGTGACATCACAGAAAACCAGGTTACGCTGACAGATGAACATGTTGATCAATTTGTTCAGATTCCCAGAACTTTTTGGTAACATCTTGGATGCCTGGTTCTGAAAGGAATGCCTCTTTTTTTCGCTCTATGGAAACTATAGCCGATAAAAAAAAGGGAGCCTTGATAGCTGTCAAATAGTCTGCTTTAAAACACTACCCCCCTCCCACATAGTTTCCAATATTGGCTATGCATTTTCACCTGTGATTAACTGGAGCCTGTATATTACACGATGCATGCTAGAATTGTTCCCACTATTGCTGCATTTTTTTGAGGGTGCAAAAACCTGAGTACCTACTATTTTAAAATTGTTAGAACTTTGTATTGTATGTATGGATTTTATTTGTAAACTAATAAAAGAATGGATGAGTAATATTTTGATGTAATGCGTTACGTTTTTCAAGCATGTTTTGACATTGAAAATAAAAACAATTGAAACACAAAATAAAAAAAAACAAATACATTTACAATTTAACTTAACTTTTATTACTCCTTGTCGAGTTCTGGGGTGCCATAATATACCTGATAGCCTTTCTGAAGGTGAATTATTTGTCTATTTATAAACAATGAAATAATTTTATTTGTCAATGAGACAAATAGGAGTCGGGTGAAAGAAAGGGCAAACAAATACTAGTGTCTTCTTGTATGTAAACTTGTCACATTTTTGACAAAATGAAAGCCTTCTTAGTGATTTAGCTTCTTATTGCACTCCCAGAGCTCCACAAGGAGTAATAAAAGTTAAAGTATGCTGAATTATGTATATTTTTTAATGTATTTGTTTTTTATTTCTCATTTCAATTGTTTTTTTTTTGTTTTGTTTTCAATGTCAAAATATGCATGCCAAACGTAATGCATTACATAATAATATTACTCTTCATTCTTTTATTAGTGTACAAAAATTAAAATCTGTATGTACAATACAAAGAAAGTTATAACAATTTTAAAATGGTAGGTGTTCATGTTTTTGCACCCTCAAAAAAAAAGACTTGCAGTCGCAAGTGGAACAATTCTGGTAAAGGTTAAAGATTTGATTGTGCTGGACTTTCCCAAACCGTAGGAATATCACTCCCATGAAGGAATCTTCAACCTGTCCTGATTTTAGTACTGCCTTGAGAAACTTCTTGTTGACTAGACTTTCGATATGTTGTGCCTCCTTTGTACAGGTTACTATGAATTCTTCCTTTAGACGGCTGATGAAGAGCTTTTAATATTGTTCAGTCTCTAAGGCAGTCCCAGTTACCTCTACAGAAAAACCATTCACTGTAGAGTTTGGCACCTCATAGGTTTGTTCTTCCTGGTTTCTCTAAACAGCTGTGTAACTATGCCTTTGTGCTCCAGACACCCTGCTACTATTGGGATCCTGCCTTTTTGAATTTGAGGTATCAATAATTCTTCAGAGCGTTGGCAACAGTACTAAAGAATATCTTCCCTCCCTCATTTTTCACTTGTTTTGCCCCTCGTTCAGGGACTAATTAAGATGACATGTACAAGCTAATAAAGATTAGCAGAGAGAGACTGCAAAGATCATAGAGAAAGAAAGAAAGAAGTTTGCTGCTGATCTGCGTTGAAATGATGGTTTGTATGTGTTATATAGATAGATGTCTCTTGACTTTTGAAAGTTTTTTGCTTATTAGAATTTGACACTGCTAAGTTTGGGTGTGTAGGTGACATAATTGTTAATAAAATGAAATGGTGGACCAAGTTTGCATTCTTGCAGAGGTTATTTTGTTCACACTGATCCCCCTCGGGGAAAGGCATAAATTTGTCTCTTCTCTTTCAGCTGTGAGTAAAATAGTAGGGTGGACTGTGCTTTGTAACCTTGGCAAAGAACCAGTATAGAAGGTAACTCTGAATTCTGAACCATGCAGAAGTCATTAGAAAATCACTATTTTTCACCAAAAAATTCATGGTAGTTTAAAGAAGTTATTGAAAAGGAAGCTGTGGAGAGTCATGATTGTCCCTACATTGTATTAAAAAGAGCAAAAGAAAAAAATTGCTAACTACATCAGCAACCAGTTACTGAACTAAGGAAATATCTCAGGAAATAAGTTTTCTATTTACATTCAGACTAATATCCTCATCTTTGCTGTCCTTTATGGCTTCTGATCTTCTTTGGGTGTCTGTGAATTTGGGTAACAGGGAATTTCAAACTGAACCCTTTCTTTAATCACTTGGGCAGGGGGAGAATTGCTTTTGATTCCCTGTCCATTTCTAGGGATCTTTTGTCTAGTTTATTATTGTTATTTATTTATTTTTTTAGTGCTACTCAACTATTACTCCAATTTCAACTGAGTCTGTATTAGCCAGGCTAGGGATTGAACTTGTTACTATAGCACCAAATCCACAAACTAATGTAGATAAATAACAAATTTGGGGTGGGGGTGTTGATTAAATAATAACGCAAGACTCTAGTCTTTATTATTTAACATTTTATTCACTTCCATATTTTATCAGTATTGCTCTCGGCCAGTCTGTGGTGCGAGCTTTGTTGTCTCAGATCTGATACATTCACCTTACAATCTGTCTGTGATATGTGAGAGATTGCTCCAAGACTCCTGGGGACAGTTATTTATATAATCACATATATCACAAATCTTTCTCATGCCTTGCAAAATGGATGCAGTTACTTACTAGAGTCGGTCAGTTTGGCAATTTATGTTATGGTATTGGTTTCTGTTTTGTCCCCTCCCTTCTTGATACCGTGGTTTTTGATTCAGTTTTTAATTTAGTACTTTTGTATTCTAAGGAAGCCATTCATTTTCTTGTGTAATGATAGCATTTCCAGTCAATATCTGATTTTGTTTGAGATTGATAAATTTGCAACTTAGTTTGTTCAACTTGCAATTTCTTGTGTATTTCTAGTCTAATCTTAAAAATATTCATATGGCTGGAAAGAAAATAATCTTTCTAAATATGTAATTTGTATGTGCTTTTATTCATTAAAATATTTTTTTTTTACAGCGAGTTAAAATGGTATTTTTCTTCAAACAGCTGAAAATGCAGAATATAATTTAAAAAAATTTTTTTTTTCAAGACTAAATTTTACACATTACTTTGTTTTGCAAAAAGATCAAAGTGACCAATCTTTATCAATATTCTTGAAATTGTACACTCAATTAGAAGATGCCTTAAAGTACAACCAGGAAGATGTTCATTTCTTCTGATACATGGAAGTGAATTCCTTCAAAAATTATAAAGTAAGCAGCAAAAAAAAAAAAAAAAAAAGAACTTTCAAATTATTGAAATTTCTGTCTGAATCTGACAGGCACTTGTTTTTAGGCAAAATTTAATCATTGTAATATATGATCATAAGTGTATTCAGATAAAACCATAAAGTTATTTGTAAAAATAAAATGAATTAATTTTCCTTGTTTAGAAGAATTTTATAAGCAGAACACCTACTGAAAACTAGTGGCGAAAAAAAAGAATAATTTTTACTTTGAGTTTTTAAAAAATGACTTGCAGTTTTGAAAATATACACATTTTAAACCTGAGATTAAAACTTACTTTAATTTTTTTAATATTTAATTTTAGGTGTATTTGATAGATAAAAACAAGTTTATTTGTAGAAAACAATTTTACACTAGAGACTCGCATATCTGGAAATATACACATCTTAAAAGCGAAATTAAGAAATATTTTAATTATTCTTAATATCTAAGTTAGGTGCATTATAGATAAAAACAAATTTATTTATAATTAAAAAAATCATCATTCATTTTTCTTGTTTACAACTTTTTGTGATTGGCATACTGGCTTACTAGAAAACAATCTGACAAATAGATTTCAGACATGTCATATGTTCCCCTTTTTTTTTTCTGTTTGAAAACATTCTCTGATTTCCAAGTGACATATCTGTTGTATTTCCTTTTTTTTTTTTTTTTTTCTTCATTTCTTTTGTAAACAGAGATTTCACATTTATTTCCTAAAACTAGTCAAATGTTTTTAGCATCTTTTTGTTCAATCTTTTTCTTACAATGGTATAAACGTTGATAAAATTTAATTTTATTAACATCTGTAAGTCTTTTTCAATAGTGTTTCTTTAGATATGGTCACTCAGTAGTGATAGAACTAAACTGGACGATTTCAGTTTTGTAAAAAACTTTGATGCACTTTCACGGCGTGAAGATGATACTGAAAAATTTTTTTTTTTTTTTTTTTTTTTTTTTTTTTTTTGGTTAAACTGCCCTCTCTATTTTTTACTCTATTTACATTCTTCGGACTGTTGTCTTCATCTTTGTTGCCATATTCATGACATTTTGGCCATTGTACACTCTTGCCTTCTTTAGGTGATTGGAATTTCAAACTGAACTCTGAGAAGTCATACAATAAGAAAATTGTACCTTTTTGACAGAAATCAAACCTGTATCTCCTCCCCCACCCCAATCAAGGAAATCACTTTTTTGACCAAAGTCTGTCACTACCAGTTTGGCCATGGAGACCAGCATCGCAGAGTAAAGTTTTGAATTATCTATTTAAGGAATGCCCGTCTCTCATTGGAACTTCTATAAATCTATATCTGCTAGCTTCAGTTTCATGGCTGAAATGTAAAGAACAATGTTTTTAAAGAATTTCTCATCTGACGTTATTTCTTATTACTAAACTTGTATACGAAAGATATTATTATACTAGTGTAATATAGTTACTGTTTAGTGGTGCTTAGTTACGAATTCATTTCATTTCTTTTTTCTTTTTTTTCTCCCAATGACCTCTAAATATATTTACTTGTTTCTGTTTGCAATTTTTTTTTTTTTTTAATATATAAATGTAATTTCAGTTTTGAAAAGATTCCAAAATATAAGGATTTTTTTTTTTTTTTTTCTTCCTTCTTTACAAGAAACTAATGTAGAGAATTGTATGTCTGGGTCTATTTCAGTGGTTGAACTTTTGTCATGAGGATCTGTTTTGAGAGTCTGTGTGTGTGTGGGGATAATGCCTATTCTCTCACCCTAACTCAGGAGGCTGTTTTCTAAGAATGCCAAGTCCATTCTACTTCATATGGATTTGTAATCTATATTGATTTTCTAAGGGATTTGATTTATTCATTATGTTAAGTGCTTTGGGTTAGTCTAAATGAAAAACTTGAAATATAATTTTATTCTATCAACAATGACCTTGACTATTTATAATATATAAAAACAAAACAAAAAAATTATTTATAATATATAAAAACAAAAAAAAAGCTAATAGTCTTAAATGCCAAGTACCATTTTAGACATTGTTTCACTGAGGAATTTTATTTCTTCCTTTTAATCACTTACTTAGCTTTTTGTTTGTTTTTAAAAGCTGGAATAGATTTTATTTCAGGAATCAAGTGCCTGTTTTTGCTCTTGTAATATTCATTTTTAGTTGTTGCAGAATCGATGTTTGATCTATCTTCATTCAGCTTTGCATTAAAAATTGAAATATCTTCTGACTTTTTGTTATTTCACATTTTATTTAATTCTTAACTGTGAATTTTTGTTAATGAACTTTTCATGTTTCATATTTTTAAAAAATTTCATTAGTCCTTACCAAATTGCTCTATCCCTTAACTCTGTGTGTGTGTGTGTGTGTGTGTGTGGTTGTAGTAGAGGAGGACGCTAACAAAATAAACTTTACATGAGCTCTTCACTATGCTACCTAAACTTTATGAATTTAAGCCCATTACTAGACCGGTGATGAGGTCCCATCAATTTACAGATGAATTGACTAGATGCAACCATAAGTTCTATGCTAACAGTTTCTTCTCTCACTTGTGGAACTCGTTTTTTGGCTTTTTGCTTCCCAGTGAAATTTGATCTTTGAAAATTTAAATGCAGTAGCAAATCATTGTCTACTGATCTTCCTAATTACTCTTTTGTTCTCGCTCCTTAGGGATGTTTTCGTTTTCTAATTCTTCCACATCCAGTAACCAGTCTTAGTGGGTTTACTGTCTTGCTTGGGGTGAACTTAGTATAAAAAAAAAAATCCCACTAGTTATGAAATTTTTTTAGTCTGGTAGGGCTGAGAAAAAATCATGAAATATTATGCCTGATATTGCAAATGTTTTTCCGAGTTAAAAACAGCTTATGTTAGCAAAAGATTTAAGTAAAACTGGAAAAATATAGCATGACTCGTGTCCAGATCCTGCGAGAACATAATGGGCTGGGGGGGTGTGTTCTAACCATATCTAACATCAACTTGCAACAGGGTCACATTTTTGGGCACTGGCACCAAACAATGTCACTCCTTTTGCTGTTGCTTACACCCAGATGGTATAACCACATTTAGTGGTCCCAGCCTCAGGGTCTTAGCCCATGGTTAAAGTGTCATCCTAACTATGCAGTGGTCAATGATAACTCTGATTCAAGCTGGTTGTTGGTAGCTGGCCGCTTTGATCCATGCTGTCTCTGTCCACATTGTGTTTTTGATGTCAGAACAGAAGATGGAAGGCTGTAGTCTTGTAGCACTGGTCAAGCCATGGCAGATGTTATATTAAGGGGGGGGATCTTCACAAAAGAATAAAACTACAGTCAGGGGATTGATTTTCAATTGGTTTATATAGTTCATGATACAGCAAAAATGAACCCATCTCACATCAGTCTATCTAGTGACACTGGGCTTTATATAAACTTTTGGAAGGCTGGGTTCAAAGTCTTGGAATCTCTCTATTTATCTATCTATAATGTATATAATTATGTATTTAGGAAGCAATCCCTCTTTTATACACGTTTTATTAAAGATGACAGACATGGTACTGCGATTAAGCTTTTTATTTCATTTTTTGTGTGTTTGAACAAGTATTTACTCTTCTGGATGTGTAGAAGCTGTCCGAATGTTCTGTAAACCTGAGCACTTTTGGCTATGCTGTTAGCTATTTATTGTCAAGGATAATTTTATTTTTACTTTTTACCTGGATGTATGGGTTGTGTTTATGTATCTAGAGTCACAGGGATGTTTTATTTTCTGAACATGGTCAGCACATTGTGGCCGTGTTTGTAGTTAATATTTTTGAGTGTTAGCCTTTTCTTTTTTATTATTAAGGCTTCCATTATTTTTAATCTTTTTTTTGCATGTGAATGAGGTTATGCTTGTATTTTCTACTAGTATGTTTTGGATGGAGTCCGGTTTGTGTTTAAATGAGATTTAATGGAGCTGTGGTCGGATAGGTGTAACGTAAATCGTCTGGATAGGCATGTAGTGGTGTAACTGATGTAATTATTTATGAGTTCAGTTTGATCAGGATTTGAACTCATAAATAATATTCATTCTTTGTAGTTTTGATTTTGCAGGTGTGTTATTATTTTTGAGGATAAGGTTAACTGTTTTAAAGTTTTATTTTGTAGTAGATAATTCTTTTTGTTTGGGTCAATTGGTGTAGTGTATTTCTTTATGATATTTCTAAGAGAAGATTCATCTTGTTGATGTGCATTTAGCTTTTGTAGAAAATATGTGCATATACAGGTAAACAAATAAGTATTTATGGTATGAACAAAATGGTGCTCATCAGTGTAGTTAAACAGCTATAAAGTATATTAATAAATAAACATATACTTACACTTATTGTGCAACTTAGAATTTCATGGTTTCTAACTTGTCAGGTACAAATGGTAAATAAACCACTTAATGCAGTTGGTGGTTTTTTTTTTTTTGTTTTTTTTTTATACTGGGTCTCATGGGGGGAATGCTAAATTGTATACAGCTTCAAAGTTATTATCAACTTAATATACTATTGGGGTATAAATTCAAAATATAAAGTGCTTGTGGGGAGATATCAGGGGTGCAGGAAATGGTTCATACTTTAAGCTTATATGTAAATGTTTTTTTTTTTTTTGGATGGGGGGCTCACACATTGATGGTTGTGCATGTTATATGTTATATTCCATGCTAATAGGAATATATACTTGAAAAAAAAAACGGTGGAATAAATAAGTAAAGGTTTATTGTAAAAAGCAATACAATAATAATGACGGTAACAGTTATACACAATGTCGTTGCAAGTCAATCCAGTAGTGAGTGCTACTATTGGAAGGTCAGTAGTTCTCGCGTAAGTCTGAGTCGTACTCAACAGATCCTAGCTAGACTGTGTAGTCTGTTGACTTACAGATGCTTATAAGTAGTTACTACCTATAGTGTAGTCACTCATGGGGGGGTGACAAGTTATTCTATTATATCAGTGTGAGGAGAAAAAAAAGATTTAAGTTAATAGTTGTAAAGCATAAGGAGTAAATCACTGTTAATAACTCCTCCTCCTCCTCAAATTGGTCCCCTGTGAGGTGCAAAGCACAGGCATCAAAATTTGACAGTGGTTTTCATAAGATTTTATTTAAGTTTCAGTCCAATTTATTTTGTTTTTTTGGTTTATTTTAACTTTCTTCCAGTTTTTCTGCAGTGAATTTATGGTAAATTTTTCTCTATTTCTGTCAGAATGGTTTTTGAGACTAAGGAATTCTTGTATTTTCTGCTTAAATATAGTTAAGCTGTTGGATTCAATACCAAAATATCTATTGTCTTATCCTGGACATAAAATGGATTGTCAGTTGGTTTAAATAACAAATGAAAAGTCAAAGAAAGTTTCTTGTCTAATACCAGCTACACTGATATACAGTCATGTTTATTCAGGCCTTTAGTCTGTGTGTTGGCTGAGATGATAACAGTTGCTATCACAGCTAAAAATTGAATACGAGAGACATCATCATCAATTTCAGCGTGGATTTTCATTTATTTAAATCCCAAAGTCTAACCTTAGGCTTTGGCTTTTGGGGTAAGAATTAACTAATGTCCAATTCCGGTAGGATATCTTCCCTGGCAACACTTTTTTTATTTTTTTTTATGAAAGGAGTGGGTTATTGTTAATCCCTGGTGCCTGAGGTGTCCCTAAAGAGGAAATGCCAATGAGACTAGGCTATTTTGGACAATTGTGCCCAATATACACATGGGACTATCACTTTAGTCTTGGCTTTGTGCCCTGTTCTGTCGGTGTACAGATGAATGCAACCATATGCAAAGTAAATTAGTTGATTACTAAACCAAAAATCTTTTGTCAGCAGAAATTTGCAGGCATTTAAATATTTTGTGATTTGAATCAGACTATACTGTTTGAACACTGGTAATTTTTGTTATTTCTGCTCCCCCTCCCCCGGTTCTGTTCCCCCTCTTCCTTTCTGCTCCCCCTCTCCCCCTTTCTGCCCTCTCTATATATCTCTATCTATCTCTATCATCTCTATCTCTATCATCTCTATCTCTATCATCTCTATCTCTATCATCTCTATCTCTATCATCTCTATCTCTATCATCTCTATCTCTATCATCTCTATCTCTATCATCTCTATCTCTATCATCTCTATCTCTATCATCTCTATCTCTATCATCTCTATCTCTATCATCTCTATCTCTATCATCTCTATCTCTATCATCTCTATCTCTATCATCTCTATCTCTATCATCTCTATCTCTATCATCTCTATCTCTATCATCTCTATCTCTATCATCTCTATCTCTATCATCTCTATCTCTATCATCTCTATCTCTATCATCTCTATCTCTATCATCTCTATCTCTATCATCTCTATCTCTCTATCTATCTCTCTATCTATCTCTCTATCTCTCTATCTATCTCTCTATCATCTCTATCTATCTCTCTATCTATCTCTCTATCTATCTCTCTATCTCTCTATCTATCTCTCTATCATCTCTATCTATCTCTCTATCATCTCTATCTCTATCTCCATCAGTATAGTTATTTATGTAACTAACTAAAATTGTGATATTATGGTACATATGAATTAAATTCCAATATATAATTAAGTCAATAAAAGAGTTACAATTAATCCTCCTTGTGCCTCTTATGATTTTTGTTTGCTGTTGTTGTTTACATTTGCATTTCACCCCCCAGCTGTTGACGTTTTTGCTTTTTGCACTGACTTGTGGCTCATCTCCAAACAATCAAATGATGATAGAAAACAGAAAAGATAACTTTCAATGGATTTCTAACACCATTTATTAGTGTAGATGTATTCCATTTTTTTTTTTTAATTGTTTGTGATCTATCATTAATGCTGCAATGTATTGAAAGGATTGTCGCTGCAGATTTTCAAGGCCAATGTCTAAAAACAGACATTTACCTTGTTTTTATCACGAGAGATAATCTGTTTGTTTCGTTTTTGTTAGCTCGCTTAACCCATTAACTGCGGATGATACAAATTTTCATCCTTGTCGTTCTATGGCTAAATTGCAAATGATGTAAATTCTGACTGCAGTTAATTGGTTGGAAAGCTTGAACTGACTGACATGTAATGTTTGTTTGACAGGTGGGTTGTATTTTTTCCCTTGTTTTTCTCCCCCCCCCTCCTTTATTCCTTTTCTCTTTCCCCTCCTTTATTCCTCTTCTCCTTTCTTCCCTCTTTTTCTCTCCCCCTTTTTTTCTCTTTTTATTTCTTTTTTTTCTTCCCTTTTTCTTCCCTTTTTCTTCCCTTTTTCTTCCCTTTATCTTCCCTTTATTGGACATCAAACTCACACCTGACCTCAAATGCAACTCTTATATATGATCTATTGCTAAAAATGTAGCTAAAATGATTGGCTCCCTGTACTGCTTCAATATGCTATCCTCTACCTTTATATGAACCAGATCAGGCCAAAAATGGAGTACTGTTGTCATATTTGGGCATGAGCTGCCCAGTCCTCACTTTCCAGTCTTGATAGAGTTCAGAAGCGTCTCAAAGTCCTTGTTGAAGATTTATTTTCCACTCTCTAACCTCTCTCTCTCTCAGGTGGGATTTAGCGAGTCTCTCACTGCTCTATTGCTGCTTCCATAGAAAGTGCTTGAATGAGCTACATTCCCTGGTCTCAACAAGTCAAACCTTCATAGCAAGAACACACCATATCACTTACCTAGTAACAAACCACCCACATTCCTTTTTATTCCATCAGTGAGAAGTAAATTCCATTCGAGCAACTTCTTCCCACAAATCACTGCTCTGTGGAACTGACTCGCAAGAGGATATTTCCCCGATCACTACAATCTTAATCTGTTCATGGCTGGGGTTGATCATTATCTTTCACTCCTATTTGCACAAATGGCCTCCTAACATAACCCTCTACCTTGAGTGGCCACGAGGCCTTGTAAAGGATAAATCTTGCTGTAAAAAAAAAAAAAAAAATTGCGACATGTCAAGTAGATACTTTGTGACAATGTGAAATGCAAGAGCTTGTTAGGAAAGTCATCATTGAAAGTAGACTTGAGTGATTTATGTGTACAAGTACTGCTCAAAGTTAGTCTACTTGGAGACAACAATTAATGAAAAACATGCAAAATGAAAACAAAGGACGTAATATTCTGTCAGGATAGTGTGCTAACTTTCATGATCTCCTGGGAACCAGGCCACTTCTCTTACAGATTGTCTGGGAAGTTTTCACTTTTCTTCCATATTCATCAGATATTGCATTTTTGCATTAGTGTCACGCTGATTAATCAACTGATTAGGCATATCCATATTTGCAGCAGCTTCTCCCATTAATCTGTTTTCGTACTGGCATCCCTGTTTATTGCATCACGGAAATTTTATCTCTTGTTTAACTCATCGGTTATCTTAGCTATAGAATGCATTTAAACTATATTCCCTTTTCATTAATTTTCTTTTCATAATCTCTGTTGAGAGTAATTACTGTCAACTGATTAATCAATGCAACCATACTTTAGATTACCCTTTATTCCAGGAGGGGGGGTGGAGTCATGAAGTTGCCTATAATATGGCAGAAGATAATGAGATGAAATGCTAAATAGAACATCAAGCCATAGTCAAAGATATAAGTTAATCATTTTCTTTTTCTTTCATTGACCAACCTAATTCTTAGCTTATTCTGAAAGTAAATTGCATTTTCAAAAAGTTATATATATATATATATATATATATATATATATATATATATATATATATATAATTATTATTTTTTTAATTTTTTAACTGCATTATTCCCATTTTTTGGCCTCATTAAAGATTTGGTTTTATGTCCTGTTTTGTTAAAGGAAACATTAGCCTTTTCTATTGTATAAGCATTTTGGTCATGTGAAAATTTGATTGAAATGGAATATGAAATCTGATGATTAAATAGAATCAGACATTATGGAATGTTAATTATTTATATTATACACTTGATAATATAAGGAGTGCTGAAAAGTTCTTGGCTCGACCCATTTCCCAAAATCTGACCAAATCTAACATCAAGATTTTTTTGGACTGTCATCTTGGTTAGAGTAAGAACTTTTTAGCCATAGTACTTTCACAAACAGCTGAACTAGTAAATTTAGTATACAGCCATATTGAATTCATGTTATTTTAAAAAATATATCCTGTTTTCAATATTGTTGCATTGTAACTTCCAAACATTTCAGTGTCAGTTCCTTGATAGCACAAATGCTAAGCTGTTTTGTTTTTTTCCTAGTTGTACAGCCTTTATTTATAAACTATTATTCTGCTTGATGATCAGGATGTTGGTCATTGCTTTGTCTGGTGAGCTGGAAGCTGAGTCTTGAAAAATATATCAAAATAATAAGCACCATAATGGATGGGATTTGTGCTGCTCCCATTTGTACAGAAGAGTTGTTAGTTCAATTCTTGAGGAGGTGAGGTATGCGCATTAAAAGAAGCTTTGAAAATGTATTGGCTGGAATTTGATTGAACACAGAGATAAACTTTACATTGGAGAGAGAGAGAGGCGGGGAATCATTGAATCATAAATGACTCCTCTTGAAATCCCCAAATTCCAAAAGTTTCATTTACAGGTTCAGGTAATTTCATATTTTGTTGTGTCAACATGGCCATACTAAGAAAAATCTGACAAAGTTGGAGTCCTTTTGTGTATTGTGTCAAAGGATAAAGCAAATATTAATATCAAAGAACAATACATTTTCAAACAAAGCTTCATAGGTGAGGATATAGGTGTTGACTCACTTGTGTAGAGTAGACTCACTTGGAAGCTTGACACCAATTGACAGAATTTAAATCTACAAGGGTCTGGTTTTGATATAGAACTGGGGAAAAATATGTGAGATGGTTTGATTATGTTACACTATTTACATTATTCAAACTATTGTTCTAATTTTTGGTGCTATATTTATCACAACGTTTTGTCCATTGTACACACCAGGCTTCTTTAGGTGGTTGGAATGTCAAACTGAACCCTTTATTTTGCTTGCTGGAGTAGACTGTTCTAGTTCCACGTGCTATGTCTAATGGATGTTAGTTATCAGTTATCACCTTTTAATTCACCTGCCTTAACCGGGTATTGAACTCACACTCTTTGGGTCCTGTCACTGGATCTAATTAACGCCTTTATCCACTGTGCCATGCGTCCTTAAAACGTTATGATAAATATGGCAACAAAGATGTGGACAATAGTCCGAATAATGTAAATAGTGTACATAATACCTCATCTCAGAAATATAGACAGATATTGATTGTGTTAAATGAATATTGAAACAATGTATCTAATGAAATTAATTAATTTGAAGAAATTTGAGTTAAGGCTGTTCTTAATAAAAATAAACCTAAATATTAACTTGAGAATAACTTTGTCTAACTGTACCCACCCACTACATGATGGCACTTAAATTACTTTCTCATCCAAAGTCAAAAATAATTTTTAAGAAACCTTGAGATTAAGTTGTTTACATAATGACCTATTAATTAGAGTTGTTAGGCAGAATACTTGTGAAAATGTGGTAAATGGATGTCAGTGCAGATGTATCTGTCAAAACTTGTTACATCTAGGTTTTCCCTTTAGCAGCAGAACAGCTTGGCATGTTCAGATAAAGGCCTCTCTAACTTGTCCAGATTTGTATCTTTGTCAACTGTCTCATGTCAATAAAAGCAACTGAGAAAACCAGCAGTCATCAGTGGGAATGTTGACAAGACTCGGTGACTTCTGAAGATGTTCCTGTGGCATATTTTATTCCAAGAGTTATGTGCCACCTACCATGCTCTGGTTTTTGAGACTGTTATTTTGTTTCCTCCCATCTCTGCTTGTTACCCCATAATTCTTAGGACAATTGGTTAAGTGTTTCCTGCCAACTTTAACATACCTTTGCCTTATTTTACAACAGAAGAATTGGCTTTCCAACAAACTTTAGAGTCATCTAAGGGGCTAAGTGGTTTCAAGAGAAGAATGGTTTCTTGAAATTGAGTTTTCTGAACTTGTTCAAGTGGGAAACATAAAGATCTTTGGATATGGTTAAAAATAATGGTTGAATCCTACCAATACATCATTGGTGAAAGTTGTCAAGGGAATTGTATGTGTGAGCACTGCATACCGTGAGTAGTTCTACTTAGATTCACACTGAGAGTTCCATGGATCATTGTGGTAGGTATGAATGAACATACCACCAAATTATTATAATGCTGCTCAGTTATAGATGTGTTTTGTCTATTTTATACTAGATTCAAAGCAGTAAATTGTGAGTTCAATCTTTGGGCCAGGTAGTACATTTGGATTCAATAGAAACATGACTAGCAATAACTGAGCAGAAAAAAATTGAGAGATCCCCAGACATGGACAGCAAAATAAGAAAAATCTTTTTCTGTAGATTAAATAAAGGATTCAGTTTGGAATTCCCTTAAGTGTACCTAGATTGACAAATATTTGAAGAATTTCGGACGGCTGAAATGTTATGGCAACAACAAAAATGACGGCATTAGTCTGACTATAAATAATGACTATTGTCCTATCATCAGCATAGTTGTAAATGAACATTTCAAAGTTCGGACAACTGGATTTTTAACACTTTTCACTATTGTATTTTTATAGTATTGTTGCTTGACTGTGCTGGCCCATTTTGTAAGAAATGAAGAACTACCATTTACTGGAAATAAATGATTGTAAAAAAAAAATTATTGGTGATTTCTCATAGGCACCACTCTTTTGGTTTTGATTGGATGGTCTGTACTGCATTGTATCCAAAGCTATATGACCCCCTAACAAACACTATAATAAAAAAATATATCACTAAACAGGTTGTACTGTACACTATGTTTGCAGATAGTATTAAGTACTAGTTTATAGCACAAACACTAGGCTCTGACTTTTCATGTGTATCTTGAAAAAACAAAACAAAAAAAACATGCATACACACACACAAATCTCCAGCGTCGATAGCACGGCTAGGAGTTTCATGCAATTTGCAGGTGCAAATGTGTTCTAACCATTATGCAGTTTGCGTTCTTGTGGTGATTATTCAAAATTATGTTAAAACTTTAATTATTGTTGCATAAAATATTAGAATTAATTACTGTATTCACTTGTCCGTTTTTTGTTTTTTTTTATATGGTAATGACATACTAGTTGGTGGTTAGTAAATATACTATACATCTTTCATTGTCCAGTGTGGGGCCTTGGGATATTTTCATAAAAATGAATAAAAAATATGCATAAAAAAAATAATATAAAACAAAAATTTTATTCATCCTCAAATCCCAAGAACTTGTCACTGCTGGGTTAGTGTTACAATAAATGATCCTCACTACCATCAATGTCATTACTTATACCACACTTTTTTGAAAGATTTTAGTATTTATAGCATTCCAGGATTTGAACACCCGTTCACCCACTTGAGCTATTGACGGGCATTTCCTCCTTCCACATGTCTTTCCCTCTGCCATCCATTTAGACCTCATTCTTCACACATGTTATTCTTGAATGGTTTCTTGATGTTCACATCTAGTGGCTGCAGCTGGGAAGTAAGGCTACCAGGAATCATAGCTAACGTTGTGTTCATTTTTCTTGCTAGTTTTTTAGTGTTGTCTGTCCTGTGTGTACTGAACTGATCCCATACTAGCAATGTATTTTTTTGTAGCAGGCCATCTTGGCTGATTGGACCACAGTTTTTCTATCCTGCTTCATCCACCCAGCCTTTGTACTACGCAATAACATGAATTCCATCTGGCAATTTTTCCTTGGGCAATGTTTTCCTTTTGAAAATCAACAATGGTGGTAGTTTAGTGCCATCAGCGTTGTGTTTTTTTTTTTTTTTTTTTTTTTTTAGTTCTTGTTTGTAAGCCTAACTTGTTTTGCTTCATGAACTGAAAACACCAAGACTTAGTGCCTTTGAAGTCTTTTACTCCCATATTCATTGCGAGTTTTCGTGCTTCCAAGATTATTATTTTCATACTAACTGCAACCCCCAAGTTACCATGTTCCATTATCCATGTACACAAGTCTCTAACTATAGCCATTTTGCTGGTACTTGGCATAAATTGTGCTTTGTCTTGTTTCCAACTTCATTCAGTCCTTCTTGTTTCCTCCACTGCTGAATCATTTTTTCAGTAGGCAGTGATCCAAAGTGTCTTTCTGCTGTTCTGTTACCATGTTCTTTGGCATATCGTACAACTTGTAGCTTGTATGTGATAGTATAAGTAAATCGTTTTGACGAACTCACCATGGGTGATAATTTCCAGGACAAAAAAAGCTTGTGATACATGTGACAGCCTGGTGGTAATTAATATTTTCACAACATAAGAGTGTGAGCAAACTTGCACCATCAAGAGCAGAAAACTCCTGCTGCTAGTAAACAGAGCATGTTTAAGCTTGTGGCTTGGCTCCAGGAAGGTTTATAGTCTTGGAAATACTTGTAACAGCTAAGTACTGAGGTTACATCATATAAAAGGCTGAATTAGATAGCTAACATTATAGTGTAATGACTCAACATATAAATCCACATCCCTATCAGTCAAGCCAATTAGGTGACTATCCAATCTTACTTGAGCCTGGGCATTGCCTTACATTCATCTTGGAAAATGCACACGTATTTTTCAGGACAAAAGTGTCTTGTAAGCCATAAAATACAGTATTAATAATTTATATCACTCAAATTCGAAAGACAAAGAATTAAAAAAAAAAAAATGAAATTTAAAAAAAAAACATTTGGATTCAAAAGTTTAAAAAACATATATCAAGGGGAGTAACTCTCGTTTTTTTTTTTTTTTTTTTTTTTTTTTTTTTTTTTTTAACATAAAATACCCTAGTTATATTGATTAACTTAAACTAGAGCACAGGTTAAAAATATAAGCGTGCAAGTATAAAAAAATTAAATAATAGCTCAGGACTATATATCTAATGTACTTATGAAGGCAGAATTTTATATATATATATATATATATATATATGCGCACACACACGTTATAAATTCATTGAGTACAGTAATATTGGATTGTGTGTGTGTGTGCATAAGAAATGTTATTAATTATGGGTTCTAAGAATATTAAAAGTCGTTGCCTATTATATTAATATTTGTAAAATCTATTTTACTTGTGGTAAATGTGACATATTTACAAATATTAATATAATATGCAACGACTTTTAATATTCTTAGCCCCACCGTTAATAACGCTTCTTTGATATTTATCTGCATTAAGTGCAAAGAACATCTGCTCATCCAGTAAAAATCTTTGTTTGTGTGTAACTTTGTCTTGGTTTTTGTAAAAAGTCATACCCACTTTCAATTTTATTGATTTTTTTTTTTTTTTTTTTTTTTTTATCTGCCAAACCTGGAGGGCCTGGAGATTGAAAAGTTGGTCTTGACCTACCTTGGTAATTTTGCGACATGGTTGTACAATTTCATCAAAATTGGTCGAGAAATGTGGATGTGCATAAATAACACACACACACACACACACACACCTGTTTTATAGATATATAAACACCTCCCCTTGTTTTATAGATATATAACCCCCCCCCCCTTCTTGTTTTATAGATATATAAACACCTCCCCTTCTTGTTTTATAGATATATAAACACACACACACATAAAGAACAACAGATAATGTAAATTTCATGAGGTTGTATATCTGCAGCATATTTTATACCTAAAAGAATATGAGACACAGTATTGCAGTATTGTTAATGCTTGTAGCAGAGAAACTTTTACTCATGAAGAAAAATACTTGATTATTCCTGTTTTTATTATGGATTCCCAAAATGCATTCAGTGCTAAATGATTGTTGACAATATGGTGTAGTGTATTTTATTCACATCTGCTGTAAACAAGAATAATTGGGGCAATTCTTTGAGACGCACTTCAGAGAAGCTTTTTTCTCGCTCAACTCGTGTATGTTTTAACATTCAGGAATTTTTTTTTTTCTTCACTATTGCCTGTTGTTTATACAAAATGTTAATTTATTCCTATTTCTCTTAATCTCTCTCTCACACTTTTTTTTTTTTTTTTTTTTAATAATGTTAAAATGATTGAAACAATTTTAGTTTGAGATTTCATTCTTTTGGACTACTCAATTTATTAATCACATTGTTCAGTGATGCTGATAGATTTTTAATGTAGTGAGTCCCTGGGACCCACAGGTGGTGATTTGGGTGTGTCCGTGGGAAATTCAATGGATCCTAATTAAAGTTTCTAAATTGTTGTGTTAAACTGCAGGGTTACAGTCTAAGAATTTTTTTTTAATTGAAATCACCCCAAGCAAAGCAGTAATTCCACTAAAACACAAGGGGGGATTACAGGGTGTGGAAGAATTAGGAACAGAAACATTAATGATGAGCAGAAAGAGAAGTGAGTAATCAGGTGGACAGTAGATAGCAATTAACATTGCATTTAAATTTTTGCAGATTAAAAATTGTCTGGAAAGCATGGAGCTAGAAGGAAGTTCCACAAGCGAGAAGTGTCTAAAGAAACTGTTAGCATAGAACTAATGGTTACATCTAGCCAGCTCAACTGTAAATTGATGAGATCTTGATGCTAGTCTAGTGCTGCACTTAAATTCAAAAACTCTAGGTGTCATAGTGAAGAGCTCATTCGAATAATTACCATGAAAGTATAAACAACCTATAACTTAATCACGATTCAATTAAGAAACTATTTTTTGAGAATTATGACAGTTTTTTTTTTGTTTTTTTTAATTAATAAATTCAAAACAAAAACAGTATTTACACATAATCACAATTCAATTAAGAAACTACTATATCTTTTTTATTTTTATATTATGATAGAACAAAATTTAAAAAAAATTAAATGCAAAAGCAAATAATAAAAAAAATATGAAAGATAAGTTTCTGGTTATGGTCAGATTGGTGCCTATTTTATACCATTTACACATAGAATAAAAGAAGAAAAAAGTAAGTGAAAGAAAGGAAGAACTAGTAAAAAGTATTTGAAAAAATAATATCAAATGATTAATGCTGTTTGTTTTTTAAAATTACAAAAAATATTGGCCTCCCTACACTCGGTAGCAAAAGCCATAGAGGAAAATTTATTTTGTCTGAAGACATTTTTTGAGAATATAAGGTGTTCCAATAACTTGGACTGATTTTAAAATGTAAATTAAGTTTAAGTGCTTAATGATTTTTTTTTTTTTCTTTCAGATTTGACAATTTAAGTCTTTGACAATTTCAACCAAGGAAAGATTAACAAACAAATGTGTTAGTTACCAAAGCCTATTATGAAAATGGACATTCAAATTTATAAATATACAACCCATATACGATTCCACTAGCAAAAAATGCATACCAAACAGTGACCTTTTGTGGATGCATTGGCTTTTCAACCATCATCCTTGCATTTTCATCAGCCCAAATGTGACAATTCTGCTTATTAACAAAATCCACCAAGATGAAAATGGGCTTCATCACTAAAGAGGATTTTTTGTGAAAAATCTTCATCTTCTCTTTGCTCGTGTACCCAATTGATGAATGTGCGACCCTCCAAATGGTCAGCAGGTTTCAGTTCTTGTGTCAATTAAATTTTGTAAGGGTGCTGTGCACAATGACAAATACAGGCGTCTGGATTTTCGTCCACATTCTCATGCACTGCAGCAATGTCTTCAACTGAATGACGTAAACAAGACTGCAATGGTGTTTTCACATCTGCCACTGACTCAGTTTGTTTAAATTTATGAGCAATTTTTCCAATTGCACTCTCGGTTGGTTGAAGTGCTGCGCAAAATGCATTTCTGTTTGAATGTCCATGTTTCATAATAGGCTTTGATAACTTTAACACGTTGTTTTGATTGTTAATCTTTCCATGGTTGAAATTGCCAGACTTGTTAAATCTGAAAGAAAAAGAAAAAAATTATTATACCTTTAAATTTAATTCACATTTAAAATTGGTCCAAGTTATTGGAAGACCCTATATATTTGTTACATTTTAAATTAATTTGATGTTGTTTACTTAGTATCAACCAACAACAAATTCCTTTTATTATATCATCACATTATTGTTTGTGCAAATTATCACTTTTCATGGGAAACTTTAGTTGCATTCCTGGGACACACCGGTGAAAAAGTTGCTGCATCCATTAAGATTTTTATGTGTCAGGGATGCAGGATGCACACCACCTAGCATCCCTGATTGTTATTAACATTGCAAGGGAGGTAGTATTATTATTATTATTGAGTGTAAAGGTCACCACTTTTCTTCCTATCTATCACCTATTGAGTCTAGAATTTGCAAGAACCAGATCAGGCCAAAAATAGAGTACTGCTGCCTAGGTTTTGATAGTCCAAAAGCGTCTATCCAACCTTGTCGGTGATGAATGGTTGAACCATCTCGCACATAAAACATTGCAAGTCTCTCGTGACTTGCTATTTCCACCAGCTATATTCCAGAATTCATCCAACTCTAACCCTCTCAGCTAAGACCCACCATGTTGAGTACATTGAAGCAAACTATAGTCATTCCCTTTGTATTCCATTAGTAAGGAAGAAGTTCCACTTGGATAGTTTCTTCTCAAGAATTGTTACTTTATAGAACAGAATCCTAGTAAGATGCTTTCTCTGACTACTACCATCTTAGCCTCTTTAAGTCTAGGGTTAATTGTTATCTTTCAGACATATCCATATAAACTGCACCTCCTACTATTACCGCCTACACAACAACCACCTTCAATAGTTATCTACCTGGAGTGTCCCTTGGGGTTTGTATAGTGATCATTAGTTTTAAAAACAAAAAACAAAAAAAATATTCTTACAAATACAATAACTAAAACATTTATTTTCAGTTGGTCATTTAAATACTGATTTTGGGAAGTAGATTGGGTTGAGAATTTTTCAGCACCCACTTGTGCAGAGATCCTCTTTAATCTAGATTTTTATTTTATGTTGAACAGGATTTGCATTCAAGTGCTGACTACATCTTTTACATAGAAATCATTTTCTCAAGACTTACTTTTCACAATGTGCAGGAAATGAATAATTATTATTTTTTTTTTTTTCTTCTCATTTTTAATGCATTTTCCAGATTTATTTTAATCTCTTAACTGTTTGGCTTGCATGTACAAATGCAAGTTTCTTGTCATTTTTAATGTACGTTTAAATTTAAACATTATTATTTGTAACTAGCGTATATCTTTAATTATTTTTCTTTGCATTCAGAGTTTGTAGTTACTACTTTGTTGGTTTATGTAATTCGAAAAACAGCCTCATTTCCCCCATGTTTCAAGAGTATAAAGAAAGTCCCACTCAAACAACTTTTTCTCTAGAACTGCCATTTTTTGAGTGGGGTGGGGAACAGACAGCAGTGTGTGAGCATTTCTCTGGACACTACAATCTACCCTCTTTAAGTCAAGGGTCAATTGTTATCTATCTTGCTAGTCTTCATATCCTTTTTCATTCATACCTCACACACCTCATTTGGTAACCTGCTATCATAAGTCGTTCTTAAGCCTTGTATTTGACAAATTTTATAATTTAAGTTATTTTTTGTAAGAAATGCTATTTGATTATGGGTTCTTCAGTTCTGATGAATAATAATATTTTATAACGCAGTGCATATAGAAAGTTGCATGAAAAATATCAAACAATTGGTTTCTTTACTCTATATTAAACGTACAATGTCAAATAATGACCGGAGATATCAAATGATTATAAATCAATTTAAAAATCTATAATGAAGATATTAATATGAAGCAATTATAAGTTTTTTAATTTTTTTGTTGTTGTTGTTGTTGTTGTTTTAAAACTCTTGATTCTTTGCCAGTAAATGAAAACGGATGCAAAAATTGGATTATGGCATTTGAGTAGAATAATTATTCCAGTTTTCTTTTTACTTCCTTATGATAGGAATAGACTGAAATTTCACTTGCACTTTGGAGAGTATGAATCAATCATACAAAGATGATTGATTCTCTTTCGAAAGAATATCTTGTTGCTTTTGTCTGTGACAAACTTAGCAGTTGACATGGTTTGTTATTGTCAACAATAGGAGGCGGCAGGGTGGAGTAATGGATATCTGCTCCGATTGAGCTGAGTCCGAATTCCAGTCAGATCCATTACATTCACTTACATGATGATACCCTTGGGAAAGATATGGATTCTCTTCTCCCTACATCTATGGTTGAATAGTGTGACAGATTGGATTCTATAGCCTTGGATGGCAACTGGTCTACCACAGAAAGAAATGTCAACCTACTGTGGGGAAAAAATCTACCTTGTCAGTCATGTATCAAAAGATACATGATCGCCTAAGCATGTATCATGCAAGGCACATAACTGTATTGTTAACAATAATGGATTGGCATTTTGCAATTGAAGTCTGGATTTTATTGTAAATCACTTTTGCTTGTTGCCTGACACAATGATTGATATTTTTCTTATCAGCTTTGGATGGTTTACAGAGTTTCATCTAACTGGTCTTTTTTAATTAATACTTTCAATTATGTAGGAAATCATTTATTTTACTCTCTGATATAGTCTGATTCTTGTTTCTCATAGATTAAATCTATCATGAAACTGGAAATACCGAAAAGATGAGTTTATTGTTGGAATAAATTTCTAGCAATGAATACAGTGATTGTCTAAACAGCACAAACTATTTTTAATTATAACTATTGTTTATTTAATATGCAAAAATGAAGATATTTTGTTATAATAATTATCAATGCTTCATTAAAAAAACAAAACAATTACTAGTGCATGTCAAGATGATGGCTATTGAGGATAAGGGTATCTGTTATCTGATCAGCAGAGCAGCTGTCATGTTAACACGTGTAAGTTTACTGGAAACTTATTTTTTATTTCTCATCCATCTTGCTTTCAAAAAGTTGTAGAATATCACTTAAAAATAATGCTAGTCTGTCACATAAGTTTTTTACATTTGCATACATATTTCTTAGACGAAATGTAACAACCATTAAGGGACAGACATAGTACATTTGATTATTGTGCTACCTCTGTCCCATAATGCTTGATACATTTGCTTAGGGATTTTCATGCATTAAATGTAATAACTATTATGGGACAGAAACATTATTTCAATGTAACTGTGTTGTTGGTGTGAGAAAGCCCAGTAAGAAAAGTGTTGTCATTGACAAATGGAGTTTGAAGACTGAATGACATCAGCTCTCATTATGTATATTAACATTTGATTGGACTAATATCCTCATCTTTACTATCACAGCATTTTGCCGTTTCACTCTCTTCTTGAGGTGTGTGCTGGTTTGGGTAACCTTAAGGGAATTTCAAACCAAACTCTTTATTATCTGTTGTTCTCATTCCATACATTGTCTATGGATGTCTTGCTGCTGCTTTTTTTCTTAAAGTATTGTTAAAAATAGGATAAACTGGTATATGAACTTGTTAAAGAAAAAAAAAAAATCAAACATGAGAGGTGCTGAATGTTATTGATCTGTTCAAAAACTCCTTGAAAATATTTTCTGTTTGGTAAATGACCAAACTGAATAGGATCAGATTTTACCCAGGGCCAAGACCTTTTTCAGTACCCACTCTTATAATAATTTTTTTTTGTTGTTGTTGCTGTTGCTGTTTTGCTGAGGATATTTATTGTATTAGTGAGCAGATTTCTGAATCGTATAATTAAGGTCCTTCCCAATTGTTATTGTTCAGTTATGTTTGATATGTTTTCATGTTTTTTGTCTTGTATTTGTTCATTATGTTTCCTCGATTTAATAAGAATATATCTTCATTAATTAATTCTATTTTCTTTTCTTTTTTTTTTTTTTTTTTTTTTTTTCAGAATGGCAGAAGCTTTCATGTCCATGACCAAGTCCGGTTTGCAAAGGAAATTTTACCTCTGTATTTTAAGCACAATAACATTGCTAGTTTCATCAGGCAGCTTAACATGTGTAAGTATTTGTTCTCTTCTCCCTTCCCCACAAATTAATGGTAAACTTCTTAGAATGCAAATAATAACTAAGTTTTCTGCTCCAATTCAGCCATAGCAATAAATTCCATCAAAGTTCTTTAATGTTATTTTTTTTTTTTTTTTGTTCATTTGATGCAATAACGTTGGTTGTTTTTTATAAATTTTTTTTTTTTTATTATTATTTTTTATAAGCAATCAGGATAATCTTTGATTTACTCACCTGTTTTTAATATTAGATCATTGTAAAGTTTATGCCCAATTAGAAAACTAAAAACAAAAGTTTACATCATTTACACTATTTATATTTGGATTATTGTCCTCATCTTGTTTTTGTGATAACTTTTCAGCCATTGTGCTCTCTGGCCTTCCTCAGCAGTGTTGGCCTAATTAGCAGCAAAGTTAGGCTTAAAGCTATAAGTTTACCCCAGGACCATGGACTAGTGGGTAAAAGCGTTGGTTTGTGAATTTGATGACATAGTGGCCGGGAGTTCAATCTCTGAGCAGTGTATACTTGTACACTGTGGAGACAGGTGAGTAATAACTGGACAGTATTAAATAAAAAAAATATGATCTAGATGAAACCCCTAGACATGAGCAGTGGAATAAGAACAGTCTACTCCTCCCTCCCCAGATTAAATAAAGCGTTTAGTTTGGAATTCCCTGTAGAATTACCCAGGTCGATACACACCTGAGGAAAACTAGACAGCACAACGGCTGAAATGTATTAAAAGCAATAGTCCAAATATATCTTCATCCCAGAAATTCAGACAAAAATTTTACATACTCAAAAAACACAAAGTCTGTCTTACAAGTAAACGATGTAAGGTTTCAATTTAGAACAGATCAGAAATCGGTACCAAAACGAACATTAATGTCAAATAGTAGTCATTTTATATTAACAATGAAAACTGGGCACAAACTTTTGCAATGATCTGATTAGTTATGAATATTTATAATGTTACATAAATACTGTAGTTATTTACAGTAAACAGCTTCTCTGACAGATGAAGAAGTTCATTGTTAATGTCAAACCATATCTACTTAGGATGTTCAGAAATTTTCACTGGAAAATGGAAGTTTTAAAATTTGAATGCCTCCTGATGCAGCGCCCATTTAACAATTCTGTTCATAACTTACACCCAAAAATTTTAGAAGAAAATTTCAAATTAAGTCAGTTGATAACTTAGAATTAGATTATTTTGTGGATATTTAAATTTTTAAATGTCACCCCCCCCCCGTTTTTAAGTATACAATTCTATTTTTGCTTTATTATAATACTTAGAAAGTGTAACAATATATTATTATAACAAGAAAAAAAAAATGAAAATGAAAAATTTTACTAGCTATTGGATTTGCTCCAGTTTGATAGGGTTTCAAAATTCCCTTAATCTAACTTGATGAGTTTTCAGGGCAGCCCTTACAAAGAATGCTACAATCCTAAATAAGAATTAAGTAAAAGTGGCAAAACTTACAGAAAAGTAGAACCACAGATTATGAAAAGAATTTAAAAAAAAAAAAAGAAAAAAGAATAATTAAAATCCAAAATGTTCAAATGTTCACCCTGTTTCCTTCCATATTAGAGACACGAAAGAAAATAACTTTGTCAACATTTTACTCAAATAAAATTGAAAGCACAATGGAAAATTTTCTGTATTGGTAGGGGTAAGGCCAATAAGGACAGTAATGTGTCCCTTTTTGCATTCTACTTAACCTCGAATAAGCTCAGTGTGAAAGCAACCTTCATAGTCTGTTTTATGGTCTCATGTGTCACTTGTGTAGATATAATTTTTAGTTTTCAAGGTAAAATTAAATACTGTAAATTATATTTATAAAACTGTAAATTGTAGGGAAAAGGTAGGCTAGGGGAATATATTAAAAGATTACTGACTTCATTCTTTGATGTCTCATGGTGGAGGGGGGAATGAAGGAGTTAAGAAAGGCAAAGATAGTAACAAATAAAAATGGTAGTTGGCAAATCTGTTTGTTAGAAAAAAAAAAATTCCATTTCAAAATTGCAATTTCCTTCTCAAGTAAGCCATTCTGATTTTTCTGTTTTTTCATAGAAAATAACACAAAAATATCTTTAAAGGGTAAAGTTATTCAATAAAATCACCTTTGGTTTCAACCATGGTCTCCAGATGGCTTTGTCTAGAAGAGTTGCAGGCGATTCCAGTCTCCCTGTTTGAGTTGGTGAATGCTGCCATAATACTTGCCTTCAGTTCATCTTTGGTATTACAAGGAATTTTGTTGGTCTCTCACTCAACTGCACCCCACATATAATAATCAAGAGGGTTGCAGTTTGGGGATATGGTTGCAGAAATTGTCTGACAACCATGATGGGGTTCTCCTGCTTGTTTGGCATTGTGCAGAGTTCTGTTGACAGGCATAGCATCTTCCTGCAGTCACCCTCTTGACTCGGGGCAGCATTACCTCCTCAAGGTACTTAATGTAGGCCTCCGTGTTGAGTCTGATGCCCTCACCAACAAATTCAGAATTTGTTTTCTTGTCAGAATGATCAGGGTAAGTTGCTATACCTTTGTGATCCTCATTAGACTCACCCAACTCTTTCTGAATCCTCTGCTCTAACCTCAGATTAACACCCAAACTCTCTGAAATGTTTGTATTGGAGCTTCCAGCATGAATGCCAATCAGTACAGCATGGAATCTCCAAATTTCTGGCAGGGTGAATTGCGTCATGGTGCTCTTTTTTTCTCACAAACATTGCCCAACTGACTCTACTACAATGTGCAGTTGACAAAATAGAAAACAAACAACACGCACGTGCAAAATTAAAAATGTAAAAATGGTGACAATTCACCCCTTCAAAGTTTGCACAAATACACTTTACATAAGTTGTTTCTAATAGCCAGCCTCAACTCTGTTTTGTGTGTACATTTAGTACAGATTCCCCATGTGGCTGATGCAGCTCCTGTTTGGCCTTTTCCCAAACAGTAGAGTATTTATTTATTTTTTATTACATCTCTGCTGAATATTTTTTCTTAGGCCTGTGATTATCATCTAACAGATATTGGATATCTACCATGGTGTGTTCAGTCAATATGTTGACTGCCCAAACTTTTGTGTTTTGGATTTGGCCTGGTGGGTATTTAAAGCCGCCATTATGGCATACTGCGTCAGCCATCTGACAGTTGTGCACTAAATGTACACATGAAGATCAGAGTAAACATCTTATGAATAATAAGAACGAATGCTTTATTATGAAACCCTGATGAGCCCTTTTTTGGCTCCTCAAAGAGCAGTTTTACTCTTTGGTGCCTATTTTTTATTATTTCTTTATTTTTATATACATATATTTCTAATTTATTTTGTTTAAACATTATTTTGTGATGGATACTCATATCCAAGTAGAAGCTATGCTTTTAAATTAAAGATTTTTTTTTTTATCCCCATATATATATATATATATAATATAAAAATAAAAATAAAGAACAGTAAGATATAAAATTCAGTGTTCTTATAGATATTTTTATTTTTACACAATAGTGCTCAATGTAAATTTACAGAGCATTAATATAATAAATTAATTGATTTAAAATGGTTTTTTTTTCGCTACACAGTGATAACCATGTTTCAAAAATAGAAGCTAAAGCCTTCGAATTTAATTTTATTAAATTGATGAGGAAATGGAACTAATGTCTTTAATTTAATAAAATTAAATTCGAAGGCTTTAGCTTCCATTTTTGAAACATGGTTATCATTGTGTAGCGAAAAAAAACCATATTTTAAATCAATTAATTTATTATATATAATCTCAAGACAGAAAATTCTATCACTTATCCTCATACACTATATATGAGCAAGTGCAGTAAAGTTTTTTGTTAAAGTCACCTCCCAAAATATGAAACACACACACATATATAATACCTTCTTCATTGAACCAAGAAGTATTCCACATTTCCTTAACTAATTCATCTTGTTATTCATTGTGCAGAATAATAGTTCACCGTGTGATAATAGTTGCATTTAATATTAAACAAAAACAAAACATGACTTGAATAAGGTTCTGTCTTAATTCCTGTTCTAGCACTTTAATGTATTTCTTTTTCTTATATTCTTTCACTCAATAACCCCCTGCATCTTAGTGGCTTTGTTGCCTTGCTTGTGGTGAAATAGTTAAAAAAAAAACCCAAAAAACTGGATTTCCTCTCCTTGAGGTAACATGACTTACCTTTGTACTAATGCCTGTGGAACCAAGTCTCAAATGTTTTATTCTATAGAATCTGTCTTTAGATGCCGATATATAAATCATTTCATACTTGTTCCATTCAATATCTCATTAAATCTAGTTATCTTTGTTATCTATTATCTTTCACACATATCTGCATATACTACTCCTTACTATTATTACTCACAACCACTTTGACCTTTGGCCCTTGTATAGGGTTAGTAAAAATATATTCAAGAAATCTTTGCGAAATTATGAGTGATACCTTGTTTAAAATCATAAACTGTGAAATAAGTTTTAATAGTTTGCCTGCTATCATCATCATCATTTGTGTTTTTATTTCTCTTGGGTTTTAAAATCAGTGTTTTGTGTTTCCTTAAATAATGCACACTATTATATGCAAGATTATTTAAAAAAAAAAAAAATTAAATAATAAAAATCTGTTAATGAAAGGCTTGCATATGTTACATTGAATAATAGGACATAAAGGATATTTTAAATGTTCTAAAAATAGTTGATTTTTATAATGATGGATGGATTTTTAAGTTGCAAAGAGTTGGATAATATCCTGGATTGGCTGGACATAACTTGGCCATTCTAACAATTTCTGACAGTCTGGAATTTCTTTTTTTTCTTGGTCAGGAGATGTGATAATCTCTGCCAAAGACCTCCCACTCGTTCTCGGTCTGGCTGCATTCAAGAAACTATCATTTTTGAGAGTTGCTGTTGTGGGCTGTTAATGTTTGGCCAATTCTAGTGTCAAGTTGGAAGCTGACATGTTAGCTGTTTGTAGCACTGCGGCTTAGACCAGACACCAGGTTCATTCTTAGGATGCAGCATTTTCCAAACACTTGTGGCTTAAAAATAACCCTTCGACCAGATTATCGCCCACGAATTAAGACCCTGGGATTTTGTAACAGTAAGCAGATTTTATTCTCGGGTTGTAACCTACTGCTATACATGAGCAAAGCATAGGTGAGGATGAAGGTGAATAGCCTAATGGACTTCTTCACTTTCGCATCATTATCCATCTCTCTGCCTTTTTTTGCAGGTAGTGACCACTGTCTTATAGAAAACATTGTAATTTACTTCCATTCAGTGACCCCTATTTTTTTTGATCTGCTTGCCTTGGTACTTGTGAAGCCAACTTCACTTAGCTGATAATCATCCAGGGGGAGGGGTGAATATCCAAGTCAGTTTTTGTGGCAGATCAGCTGTTTTCCATTTAACAAGATATCAGCTGACACTGATATCACAACACCTTGATACACCTGAAAGAGAAATGAGTGTGTTAAAATTTGGTACTTAGGTATGATTATCTTCCAATTATTGATCATTAAAGGGGTTCTTGGAAACCTGGCATGCCTATATCCAACAAAGATGGGAAATATATTGTAACTAGGGTTAACAAGCCTGACATTGTATATAGATTATGTGATACAATTGTGTTTATTGAGGTGCACTGTTTTAATGTCATTTGTCACATCAGGCCTGGTCAGTACCTGTATATGGTGACTGCTTGGGAATACCAGGTGCTGTAAGCTTGGCTATGAGGATGATGTAATGGATAATAGCTTGGAATTGTTAGTTGAAGAGCTGGGTTCTAATTCTGGTTGTGTTCGTTATATGAATCCACCTCTTCTCCTCCCCCCAACTGTGGATTAATTAGTAAAACTTGTATCACTAAAAGAGCCATTAATATCGCTGCCTCAAAAAAATGTGTACAAAATATTTAGATTTTAGAATTAAATAACCGACAGAGGCTGCTAAACAACTTTTATGCCTTCTGCATTCAGGCTTGTTTCTATTAGTCAAATTGGGTCTGGTTCTCCTGCTATATATTTAGAGATTCTTGATAAAAATCAAAAGAATCTGCAATGTTATTGGATCTGACTTGGCATCTCACCTTCAGTCACTTTCCACCACATAAATTCCCTGTGCTTTTTCTATAAATCTTTTCATGGTAATTGTTCTGATGAGTTTTTCCTCTTTGGTACCTAGACTTTATGCCTTTGAGTGTAGTACTAGATTGGCAAGTTAGGTCTTATCATTTTACAGTTGAAATGGCTAGATATGTAATCATAATTTCTTTTGCTAACAGTTTATTCTTCTCTTGCAATTCTTCCTTGCTGAACTCTATTCTGGACTTTTTGCTTTCCCGTCAACTTTGAACTTCAAAAATTTAAATTCAATGTCAGTCATTATTTTTTGCTGTCTTAATTCTTATCCTTTTATTGTTCTCTCACCTTTTTAATGTTTTGTTCTTTCATACTTAATAACTCCCTGTATATTAGTTGCTTTATTTCCTTGATTCAAGTAAAAAAGGTAATTTGTTGGAATTAATCATTGATATGCAATTTTACAAATGAAAAGATTGTTAGAAAATACGACATTTTCCAAATTAGAAATAAAATAAAAATATTATCAATTGGAAAGTCTTTTTAAGCCAAATGTTATTGTGATTATTATCCTGTCCAGTTGTTTAACGACATGTTACTTGTTAAGCAATGCTTTAATAGATACAATATCTTTTAATAAGGCTTAAGGTTACTTTTTAAAAAACTTATAAGTTAAAAAACAAAAACATGGAATTTGATGAATCAAGGTGATGGTCAAATGTCAAGAAAGATAGAAAAAAATAATTACTATTATTCTGCTTTTTTGTATCTCTTAAAGTTTTTTTTTTCCTCCCTGCTAAAATCAGTGTGTAGTATCTGTCAAATCCCTGAACCTTTTGAATAGGAATAATTTATGCTTTCAAACCAAAAGACCTGCAAAATAATAATAATTGGGAAAAGCACAAGAGTGGAGAAGTAAGAGGAAGAAGAAAAGTGGGTGGGGAGGGAAGGAGATAGGGTGGAAGATATGAAAACAAAATCAGGTAAAGGGAGGGATACATCTAAAAAGTAAGACAAAAAATATAAAAAGACTTACTAACAGGATATTGAGTGAAAGAAAGGGGGAGGGGGCTAAAAAGGCATAAACATTGCGAGATGCTAAAATTCTTTCTAGAAAGATTTTTTAAAAATCATTGCTGAGCAAGTATAAGACTGTTCTTAAGATCTTTCAAAATTTTCTAATCAGATTTATTGAAATTATATTCTTAACAGATAATTGCTTTTAATTAGTTTTGATTTTTCTTTTGCCATTTCTTGGAAGTAATAGTTCAGATGACTTTAGATTTCGTCTAATATTACCTACTTTGTTTATTGCTGCATGATTGTTGGTAAAGTTATTTCGGTTCTGATAATTTACAATATTACATCTTAAAATATTGTAATTTATATCACAGTATTATAGAGCACTTAGTCATGTTTATCCAGATTCAAAATAAATGCTGTACTTTTACTAATCGTAAAACGAGAACTGGTTGGGATGATATAAGGTGATGAAAAAGATGGAATTTAACAGGTGTTGTAAGTTTGTTCGCAAAGCATAAGGAGAACGGGAGAAAGTAGCTTTTATCTATACAGACCAGTGGTTCTCAACCATGGACTATACAGATCCTGGAGAACAACCACACAAAAAAAAATAGCAAATAGGGTGTCCATGGTAATATGACTGGTTGATAGAGCAATTTCACTTTGGAACAATTGTTACAACTGAGAATTGGAATTTCTGCAGTAATCTACGCCATATTAAAATAGTAAAAATAGAAAAATAATTCTAAAACTAGCAGAAAACAAGATCAAGTGATGTAAGTTAGAATTCCTTTTACTCTACCGGATGTTGCGATTGTAAAAGTTGAATAAAAACTGAGAAGGGAGGATTATATAAAGATTATAATTTAGGATATAAATTAATATATTAATAATAAATGATAATATTAATTTAAAATATTAATAAACTAAACTAAACTAAAATATTAATATAAATTAATTAATATAGTAAGACTCCCCATTGTGAAATGGGGTGATTTTTAACTATCATTGACATTGATGAAGATGAATATAAAAAAAAAACCCTGCAGAGCAGCATCTACCATAGGGATTTGTTGAATAAATCTGCACAATTTTTTTTTTTTTATACAAATCAAAGTTGAGAACCACTGATATTGAGGTCTTTTTTGCATTCTTGCTTTGTGGTAATATAAAATCTGAATTAGTCACAAAAACCACCAAAATGGTAATGGTGAAATTAGGTGTTTTCGTGCAGGAAACACCAGGCATTCATTGACAGGACTGTTTGCTTTATTATTGGTTGAAATCTTTTCCTTAAATCCATGTATCATGGAATTAGACTTGTCCATTAGCTGTTATTGCTCTTTCCAGTATTGATGAGTTTTCTTCCAAACCTTTTGTTTTGTGTAGAGATATAATGTCTTGATTATATCATTATTTTCCTTTCTAGTTGTTTGTGCTTCTCATTTTTGTTGTTGCTTTTAAGTGTTCAAGCAAAGGTGGTTTTTGTTATTCAGTAACTCTCTCACTTCGTTCATGATTTTGTAGCACCTGTGTACAGGATCTGGTTAAGGATTATCTTTAAGATCTAAAGGATCCATCCACTTAAAACTATTTATAATTATTGATTTGAGAAAAAAAGTTTAACTAAATGATAGTTTAGAGATTTCTGAATGAGTTGGATGCTACCCCTGACATCCACATGAAAGTCCAAATCTAATGAGGTTATTTCAGAACATGACTTGAGTTTTCAGGTTAATATTTTGATTATGTAGTATCTTATGATACTGGACAAAAGTATCCCTAGTTCAATTTATTCTTGGCTCAATTTCCCCGTCTCCTGTATAAGGTCCCCCCCCGTCTCCTGTATAAGGTCCCCCCCGTCTCCTGTATAAGGTCCCCCCCCCGTCTCCTGTATAAGGTTCCCCCCCGTCTCCTGTATAAGGTTCCCCCCCGTCTCCTGTATAAGGTCCCCCCCGTCTCCTGCATAAGGTCCCCCCCCCCGTCTCCTGCATTAGGTTTTCCCCCGTCTCCTGTATTAACATTTGTCATAACTGATTAATAAACTGAGGTATTTGAAATGTTTAGAATTTTATTAATTCCACATTTTGAATGTTTGATTGGTTCAGAATCTGTGACATTGCTTTCGTTCCAATTCCAGAGTTTGTTTCCCGTACTCTTTTTAGTCTTCATGTCAGGAATCTGTCGGCCATCGCTCTCTTCGCTATATACAATGTTGTATTCAGTGAATTATTGCAAAATATCAGCCGCATCTAGCTTTTTAATTTTCTGGTGAATATTACACTATTGACTGTAAGCAAAAAAACAAATGGTGAAGCAATGATGTGAGTAATGCTATTTCAAGATTACGGTGCACCTGTTCCGAAATGTTTCTGTTCAAATGAACTTTGAAATGACTTTCTATTCACAGATTTATTCTCTTTGGTTTATGCCTACAAATATAACTCATTCCTTATTACATGGTTATATGATTTCTGTAATTACATCATTCTTAGAATTAAACATCATCTGTCAAACAGGAGCCTATTTAGAATGTTTTCTTTTCCATGCCTCAATATTTTTCATATTTAAGTTCATTGTCATTTTGGATTTTTGACACTTAGAAAGAAAAATGCACAAAAAAGATTAGTGGAATGAGTAATACTAAGAATCACTTTAAGTGGTAGAAAAAAGGGGGGGGCAACATGGATAAAGGAACAGAGCCAGATAAAAGATATCATAGAAGGGATTAAGTGATAAAAACTGAAGTGGGTGGAACATACGGCAAAAATAACAGGTGGAGCAAAAGGTTGCTTGATTGGTGTATATTCAATGGCAAACACAAGGAAAAATCCAGGCAGAAGTTGGCATATGAAGTGCTTTGCTAGCAAAACATGACAGAGAATAACACAGTCATGATCTTTATGAAAAGTAATGTAGAAAAGCTTATTACTATAAACATTATTTGGCAATCATTAACTTTCATGTCTACAAAAGGACATTTTTCCCCTTGATACCACTATTATTTTAACAATCTCCACTCTTCAGAAATGTTTGTTTTAAAAAGCAATGATTAGAATTTTAATAAAACCTAAGCATTTTCTTTTGTTCTTGAGAATTGACAACAAAAAAAAAACACCATTTTTTTAGATTGTCTATTTACACTATTGTTTATTGGAATGGTTGGCAAAACATCAGCTAATTGCCAATCAATTTGAACTTTATAAAATGGTAAATAAGAATTTCCTAATAGTTGATTCACATATTTTAATAATTTAGTAAATGTTTGTAAATTTATGAATAAAAAAATGTTTGTATTTATTTCTGTATAAATTGCTGAATGATAAATATTGTATTGCATTAGTTTTAATACAATTGCGGTAGTTTTTAGAATGTTGTGAATATGAAATTATTCTTGTAAATAAACAATCTAATCGTGTTTAATATTTCTTTTGTCACTTCTCAAGAGCAAAAATATGTATAAATTCCATTTCATCATATTTCATCATTAGGTTTTATTACAATTCTAATCATCGCTTTTTAAAACATTAACCATTGCTGGGAAGTGAGGGTAGTTAAAAATAATTGTGATTTCAAGGGAACAATCGTCCTTTTGACATTTTTTCCCCTCCTTTAAGGATAAGAGCTTAAACAAGTGAACCCACTAAAAATGTTTATAGTAAAAAGCAATACTGTCAGATTAAAAAAAAATCCACTTAAAAATTACTAAAAGTAATAGGAAAAGTCTTACTTCAGTTGACTTGCAATGGATTTGTTTTAACCTCTTCCTAATAGCTATAGAAACATTATTGGAAACTGAATATGGTTCTTTTATTGTAAAATAGAATTTAATCTCTGGAATTGGTTAGATTTTCCTCAAACTCTTGCCACAAATTATGTCAAATTGTGTCAATTTGAATTTTCATTATTTGCTTACAGAATATTATTATTATTATTACTTGGTGCATTGTTTTATATTTGACACTGCTGCCAATTTGGATGTCTGCCATAGAACAGAAGCATTTAACAATCTCCTCACTGACCATTCACTAATGTAGTAAGTGCCCTGTCCCTTAATAAGCTCACCTTAGTAAATATGTTGTCAGTCTTATAGTCTTGCTTCAATTTTGCTTTTGTACTTGGTTATTTATTTATTTTTTTACATTGTAAATATTTTCTGATTTATTCTAATGCATCTCTGTTTACCCTAAAGATGACTAAGTGGATTATTTCAACAACAACAACAAAAAAGAATGGGTTGATTGTAAATTGACTTCTACAGACAGAATAACTGATTTAGAAGTTATCAAGAAAAGAAAAGTAGCAGTCCACCTTCCACTGATAATTAAAAATTTCATAGTGACGCTTGTCAAAATAGAATTTTTCATATTTATTTATTCTAAGGAACAATTTGGTAATATATTAAATTTTCTTGAAGCTGGCATTTTTACTTTTTGAAAGTTTGTCACATCAGGAACCCTGTCTCTTGTAACCCATTAGGGTCATAGTGGCACCATATATATTGCAGCTGTAGCAGCAGCAGTGATGTGTCTAAGGCAAGATAACCTGAAAGAGCCCATCTCTCTTCAGGCTGATTTTGAATTAAGTTTTTTTTTTTTTTTTTTTTTTTTTTTTTTTTTTTAACTAATAGTTTTGTATAAATTTCTCACAAAATTTGAACAAATAATGCTAAAGCCATGATAAATAATATAGGGATGAAGATACTCAACAGTTCAAGTAGTCAAACATGGATTTTCTGTCATAAATTCTCAATGACCACATTAAGCATTTTGTAAACTTAGCTAATATGAGGGGGTGCTGAAAATTTCTTCGACTTTAACTAATGTTCTTTTGTCCATTGTTTTTTCATTGTCCTTTTATAGATAGCAGTTGAGCAGCAGTTTGTCAAAATGGCATCTGGCATGAAAGGAGTGTGTTATTGAAGTCCTTCATGTGGCAAAAAGTTGCACCCATTTATACTCATTGTTGCTTGCCAAATTTTTATGAAGACCAAACTGTGAATTTGAGCACAATGCAGAGCCAATGATAGTGACTGTGGATAAAGCATTTTGTACTCAAGGCTTTGATCTATTCTATGGTGTTACTGCATTCCTTGTATCTGTAGTTTCTGTTAAAATAGGACGCATTACTTTCAGAGTATCTTGTGTAGCTCTTTCAATATCAGATAACGTTATAATTGCTCGTATTATATCTGGTTGGAAGTAAAGTTTCTAAATAAACCATGTGAACCTTTCTTCCAACCAGATGCACATCGTAACCAGAAACCTCTTTTTTTGACTTGTATTGCTCTCTTATTATAATGGACATCATTGTATCAAATTTATCTTAATGATATTTTTTTTCTGAATGATTCACATTCCAAAATGCCATTAAATGTGCCTTTGTTTAATAAAAAGGATTCTTGTTACAAACTGAAATGGGATGAATTTCAAAATCACACTGAAAAATTACAAGTAAATTTCTTTTTCCTGTACAATCTGAAAGAAAATAACTTGCTTTAGTGAATTATGCAAGAACCAACTTTGAAAAAATATTTGAGTTTTATTGAATTATTTTTGATAAGATTCAGGACAAATATTTGGTATGTTTATTGCTTGATATTGCAAAAATTTTTGCTCTTTGGAGATTTGTTTATATATAGCTCTAAAGAAATTTTGCACCCCCACAAAAAAAATGAAAAAGTATGAGATATTGAAAAGGTGGGTAGTGAAACTGCCTAATATTTCCACAAAGTTTTCCAATAAAATTACCCATTTAATATACACTTCATTCATTCATTATTACCAAAAATTTAATTTAAATCAGATATTTCCCTGCTTTTAATATTTTTAAAGATCTTGTATCAATTTTACTTTCATTTTGAATAAAACACATCCAGTTTAGTGGGATCCAATTGAAACAATTTCTTGTTATATAAGCATCTCGATAGTTGTGTGGAATGACATTACTCTTGAAATGAACAGATTATATAATAATTATACATAACTTTGATTAGAAGATATCTATTCACTGAGCAATTACTGAGAATCCATCTTCAGATATTTTGGGTCATCATCACCCCTGACAACCATAAGAGAACAGATATTCTCTTGTTATTTTTATCCTTGCACTATAAACTCAATATACTAGCCAGTCAGTCAATCACTTGTATACGATAAACAAATGGTCAGCCTTGAAAATAAGGACATGACTGTAATATTAATATCAGTGATAACTAATTTTATTACAAGTTGCTTTATAATTAAAATAAGAACCAATATCACCATCGATGAAAGATGGAGGTTTGGAAGTTTTAGGTCCATGCCTCTTCCCAAGATCTGACCAAATATCACAATTTTGATAGTAATCTATTTGTTAGCATTAGAACTTTTCAGCACCCACTGCCATAGATATCTTTGCAAATAAAATAATTTTTTTTTTCTCCTTCACCTCACCCCAAACAAGGTAATAATGCCATTAAGTTGCAAAGGGCTACTGGGAGTGAAATAAAATTTTATTTACCAGAATATTCTTGTGTAGGTACCGCCACTCAGTTTTAATACCTTTGTTTAAAATGAAGGACATATGGCACAGTGGATAAAGGTGTTAGATCCAGTGACAGGACCCAAAGAGTGTAAGTTCAGTACCCAGTTAAGGCAGTGGAGAACTTGGAGAGGGAAATTAACAAGAGATAACTGATAACTGACATCCATTAAACGTGGCACGTGGAACTAGAACAGTCTACCCCAGTGAGCGAAATAAAGGGTTCAGTTCGACATTCCAACCACTTGAAGAAGGTCAGAGCATACAACGCCTGAAACGTAATAAATATGGCAACAAAGATGAGGACAATAGTCCGAATAATGTACATAATACCTCATCTCAGAAATATAGACAGACAATCCTTTTTCATACAATTTTTTGGGGTACCTTTCTAAATTTTTTTTTTTTTTGCAATCAACATTGTAGTCTTCTTTCTTATTGGAGAAAACTATAGGCGAAAAGTAATTCTTGCTGATCATAATTTGTTGGTTTAATTTGGTCTTTGGGATTTCGTTCATAAATATTGTTGTTCTAGTAGAGGTATGGCTTGTTTTTATTATGTATTCTTTCTTGGATTTTCTAGCAAGTTCATGTGCCACCATCTTGGATTGCCAAATTGGGATGGAATAAAGTTACTTTTGAAAGCCCTGTGTTTTTGAATTTTGCTATTTGCAACTGTTGGAGCTACTTTTAAGAAATGTTTGGCTCACTTGAGCTACTAATTGAAGAAAGGTCAAAATTTTGTGGCACTGAATTTTAATAGGAAGTCAAATTCCCTACTTGTATCTCAACTTGGTAACCTTGTTTCTTTACTTTTCCTATATATTTAAAATGTGTTTTATAGTTGTTGAAATAGAAATTTTTCTTTTATTATATTGAATGATTTGATAACTGTCCTTGATTCAGTTGGTTATTTGTTACCTGCTTTCTGAAGCTCACTTTGCATGTTCAACAGAAACTAATGTTTTACATTCAAAAGTAGTACAATCATAACAAGATGACCATTCAAAAATAGTACCATCATCTCATTGTATGGACAGCTTTGAATGTGTTCAAGTTTAAACTAACGCAAGGAAATGATTTTATTTTCTCCAGTTTCTGTCTTTTAAGTCTAGGATGATAAAACAGGCAGATTATTTATCTGTAAAAAAAAAAAAAAATATAATTAACAATAGTTAATCTTAAAAAATATTTATCGAAATTAGGAAAATATTGGGTACGTATTAACTACATGAATAAAAGGTATAGTAACACCAGCCATTATTTCCTTTTGTGTCTTTTGATTCACATTAAAATATCTGATTACAAATGATCCCCAATGCAGATAACATCTAACACTCTTTTTTAACAATTTGTATCATTAGTCTTATTTTTAGATTCTTCTTCATTGAGGATGTGTGTTTCCCATTTAAGTTCTGATAGTATTTGTTTTAGCTTACAAGGAAGTACTGAACAAAAATTTTCTGACTGACACACTTCACAAAATCTGACCAAACAATATAATTATTTTTTCTTGATTATCCTGAGAACTTTTCTTCACAACCATCTATTACAAAAATTCACATCCTCATTTAAAGTATACATAATTAGATGCTCCCTGTCCCCAAATGCCAAATTATTTTTTACTAGACCACCTCTAAACTTGCTGGATTCCTTTTAAAAGCAATTCATGATACAAAATAATGACATAACAATATTATTTTATTATTAATTACACATATTTTAATTTGTATTTGCAATACAAGTTTAAATGGATAGATAGATAGATATTGTTATAATGTATTAGGAATGTTTATTTTTCACACCTATAATAGCTGGAATATAATATGCAAGTGTTTGTTTATATACATGGATTAATATAAAAAAGTGTATAAAAAAAATGCTGTTAAAAAAAGAAAAGAAAAACAGCCCGAGTGCAAGAAGCCCTTGGCAGGGGGTTCAAAGTATAATATTCTGCTAAATTGGTTAGATTATATGTATTGTTTAAGCTGTATCTTGGAAACAAACATACAGGCATAAAAGATTAGTTTTATATAGATTGCTATAAACATTATTTTTAGTGGGTACACGTTTGGGTTGCTATCAATTTTTTTTTTCCTTCTTAAACAGTGAAATTAATATCAACCGGCCTAGATCAAGAAGTTCTATGGAAAAATTGTTTCCTGACCAAACTAGCTTTCTCCATCTGAAGTCTCAATGAGCGAGCTGCAATAATTAAATAGGCAAATCGAACCTTGCTCTATCAAGATGACCTCCTGTTGCTAAACTGGTAGTGGCATGTTTTGTCTGGTTTCCATGATGGGGGAAAAAAGGGATATAGGTCTGGACAGGCAGAACTTTTATTTTTTTTATGCTAATCGTTTTTTCACCTGCATTTCTCACCTGAGCAACTCTCTTCAGGCTTTTTGCTTTCCAATCAGATTTGATCTTCAAAAATTTAAATAAGATGTCAATTGTCATCTTTTGTCTCTTTGTTGTTGAAACCAGAGGTCAGAGTTGATTTCTTTAAAATATTCTTTTCATAGCACACACTCACCCCTTTTCTTTTTCTTCTTTCTTGTAGCCATTGTATATACTCTGCTTATACATGCTCAAACTTGTCTTGTAAAGTTAAGCACTATTGAGCTTGATCAAAATTGCATAGATGATGACTTGATATATTTGTACTACCCATCGAATTGTAGTAAAATAAATGTACATTGTTAATTAAATAAAATTGAAAAGGGAGCTTTGAGAAATGTGGAAGATGTAATTGTTTTTGAATGATTGCCAAATAACGTTTTCTTTTTCATCAGATGTTAGCTAATATTTTGATTAGCCTGCCCATAAGGATGCTGACAAAATATAGACAAGTGATTAGATGTAGGCAGTCTCTACACATGGTTGCAAGTAGCAAGTACTCTGAAGAGAAGACATTGATCAATAACCTATGAGGTGGTCTGGTTTTTATTCATTGATGTTCTTGTTGCTAATAGGAATGGATGAGTTGATTGTTTATCTGCTTTAAATAAAGATTTATTTATTTCCTTTCTTTCTTAATTTAACCAGCAAAGAAAAATTTATTTTAATTATTTGTGTCATTGATCACATCACTGCTTATATAGGCTCATTTAAATTTGCTTCAGGGAAATAATAAGTTAAAAAATATGGATTTTGGTTTTAATTCTGTACTGTTTTTATTTTTATTTTTTAATTTTTTTATAACTCTTACGTAAGGATTTCTAACATTGTATCAAAACCACACACACACACACACACACACACACACACACACACACACACACACACACACACACACACACACACAGTTATCCCCTGCACTGAATTAAAAAAAAAATTAAACTAACTCTCATTAATAATGACTTCCCTAATTACATTGTTGAACAAATTAGACAAGGTGTTAGAAATATTAACATAGATAAAAAAGATGATACTTCCTCAAATAACCTTAAACATATTAGCCTAATATACTTTAATCAAATGCATTCTAACTATAAACAAGATGAAAAAGTTCTAAAAAATCTCATAAGTACTAATATATTCCCCACTGATCTCAGTAAAAAAAACTAATTATATATTGTACTAAATTTAACACAACCAACTTAATTCTAATCATCATTTTTTAGAACAATAAACATTGCTGAAGAATGAAGGTAGTTAAAATAAAAGCAATGTCATTGAAAAAAACATTTTTTTGACACTCCGTCTTATTGCAGGCTCACCATGTTTGTCGAAATGAATGATATTGGAGTCATTAATTAAGAAGGAAAGTGAAATAACAACAAGGCTATTGTTATCTTCTGTCTTCTTAATCTTTACTTTAAAAAAAAAAAAAAATTTTTTTTATTGTTTTCTCTCCTTAATAGTTTTTCTTATATTCTCTAACACTCAGTTGTCTCTTGCAGCCTGGTGGCTTTATTGCCTTGCTTAGGATGAAATGATTTTTAAAAAAATCATTGCTTTTTAAAACAAACTTTTGTATATGAAATTTTTGTTTTTAAATACAAAAAAGTATTTCAAAATCTTAGCATAAAAAAAAATCAAATGTAAATATTTTTTTATTTGAGAAATAGCAATTTTACAAATTTAAATAAATTATTTCCACTTTGAGGTCTCTTATCTGTTCATGATTTCTTCTTACAATTCAAAAATTGAATAAACATGAAATATTAGTAATTTGGTTTCATCTTTTTTTTTTCTTTTTTTTTTCTCTTTTTTCTTTCTTTTTCTTTCTTTTTTTCTCTTTTTTTGAACTTAATTTTCATGCAAAATGACATATCAACATACTTTAGTCTCTGGAAATTGTATTTGTGTTCATAAATCCACATCTAACAACAAAACAAAAAGCATTTATTTTACTTTAAAAAAAAATTTTTTTTTTTTTTTTTTTTCAACATAATCTCCTTTGTCAGTGCACTTAACTCTGTGGGGAGTATTAATCACATCTTTCAAATATTATACAGCAAAAATATCAGATCAATATTCAGCTAATAACAAGGTGTCTGGTTTCAGGCTTATTGATCCAGTCTTAAATTATATGTATATTATATATGATAAAATATAGTTTTATGGCATGCTATATTCATGGGGCAAAAGTGCTCAGTAATCTTGGATAGAGTTTATGCAAATAAAATATAAGCAGAGTATGAACATAGATCAACAGCAAATGGTAACAGTCAGCTTCATGCTTGAACACAATCTTCAGGTTATATATATATATATATATATATGTGTGTGTGTGTGTGTGTATAATTAAGTAAAAGTTTGTCACTTAGCTGATTGATGTTACCTCATATATATATATATATATATATATATATATATATAATATTATATTATTCCTCAATGGTAGCATGACTTGCGGTTTCATGCACAACACAATCTTCAGGTACTGTGTACAGACTAGTCATTATATAGTTTTAAATTTTAAGAAAAATATCAGATTAACACAATGGTGGCACAGTTCATATATTACATGGGGATTTTTTTTTTTTTTGTAAAAATGTTGCCTTTAAAATAGACTGGATTTTTATTTATGCATTATACATGGATAATGCTTCAGAATAGCTTTTAATTAATTTAACAGTTATTGAACTCATTCTTAATGATTGTTTTTGTTGCAATTAAAACTCTTCACCTGATTCATTCTCAAATCATTTTTAGGTGTACAATCTGTAACGAAAGAGAAATTTGGTTCTTTTTATGGAAATTAAATTATGGCTTAATCTATGAAATGGCTCAGTTCATTCTATTTTAACCATTATTTTCTGACATTTGCTTGGATAATTTAGTTTTCATTGTTTATCAACATTTTGCAGCTTATTTAAAGCTAAAAAATATTTTTAGATTGCAAGAATCCTTTTGGCAATAATGATTTATTGATATAAGTCCTACTCATTAACCCATAGCTGACACAAGTTAAATTCATACCTTTCCCAAAGATGTCTCTGCATAAGTGAATATGACACTCAACTGGAATTTGAACTTGACTCTCCGATTTACAATTCCAAGCCATTATCCATTGATATTCGCAAGCATTGATCCAGCTAGGTACTGACCATGCTCAACATTGCTTAACTTCAGTGATTCTACGAGAAAAAGTGTTTCAATGTGATATGGCTTCCGTTTTCTTGAAGACCTGTAATCTCCCCTTTTTTTTTTTATACAAGTTCTTACTTTATTGCATTGAATATCGAAGTACGAGAAACTTATAAAAAGCTTGACTTTTTGAATTCCTCTCCAGAGGAATTTCAGTTTTGCTAAGAACTGTTTTTCTAAAGATGTAAAATTTTTCTCTCTTGCCCGCTCGCTCACTTGGTTTTCCTTCCTCTCTTGCCCGCTCGCTCACTTGGTTTTCCTTCCTCTCTTGCCCGCTCGCTCACTTGGTTTTCCTTCCTCTCTCGCCCGCTCGCTCACTTGGTTTTCCTTCCTCTCTCGCCCGCTCGCTCACTTGGTTTTCCTTCCTCTCTCGCCCGGTTTTCCTTCCTTCCTCTCTCGCCCGGTTTTCCTTCCTTCCTCTCTCGCCCGGTTTTCCTTCCTTCCTCTCTCGCCCGGTTTTCCTTCCTTCCTCTCTCGCCCGGTTTTCCTTCCTTCCTCTCTCGCCCGGTTTTCCTTCCTTCCTCTCTCGCCCGGTTTTCCTTCCTTCCTCTCTCGCCCGGTTTTCCTTCCTTCCTCTCTCGCCCGGTTTTCCTTCCTTCCTCTCTCGCCCGGTTTTCCTTCCTTCCTCTCTCGCCCGGTTTTCCTTCCTTCCTCTCTCGCCCGGTTTTCCTTCCTTCCTCTCTCGCCCGGTTTTCCTTCCTTCCTCTCTCGCCCGGTTTTCCTTCCTTCCTCTCTCGCCCGGTTTTCCTTCCTTCCTCTCTCGCCCGGTTTTCCTTCCTTCCTCTCTCGCCCGGTTTTCCTTCCTTCCTCTCTCGCCCGGTTTTCCTTCCTTCCTCTCTCGCCCGGTTTTCCTTCCTTCCTCTCTCGCCCGGTTTTCCTTCCTTCCTCTCTCGCCCGGTTTTCCTTCCTTCCTCTCTCGCCCGGTTTTCCTTCCTTCCTCTCTCGCCCGGTTTTCCTTCCTTCCTCTCTCGCCCGGTTTTCCTTCCTTCCTCTCTCGCCCGGTTTTCCTTCCTTCCTCTCTCGCCCGGTTTTCCTTCCTTCCTCTCTCGCCCGGTTTTCCTTCCTTCCTCTCTCGCCCGGTTTTCCTTCCTTCCTCTCTCGCCCGGTTTTCCTTCCTTCCTCTCTCGCCCGGTTTTCCTTCCTTCCTCTCTCGCCCGGTTTTCCTTCCTTCCTCTCTCGCCCGGTTTTCCTTCCTTCCTCTCTCGCCCGGTTTTCCTTCCTTCCTCTCTCGCCCGGTTTTCCTTCCTTCCTCTCTCGCCCGGTTTTCCTTCCTTCCTCTCTCGCCCGGTTTTCCTTCCTTCCTCTCTCGCCCGGTTTTCCTTCCTTCCTCTCTCGCCCGGTTTTCCTTCCTTCCTCTCTCGCCCGGTTTTCCTTCCTTCCTCTCTCGCCCGGTTTTCCTTCCTTCCTCTCTCGCCCGGTTTTCCTTCCTTCCTCTCTCGCCCGGTTTTCCTTCCTTCCTCTCTCGCCCGGTTTTCCTTCCTTCCTCTCTCGCCCGGTTTTCCTTCCTTCCTCTCTCGCCCGGTTTTCCTTCCTTCCTCTCTCGCCCGGTTTTCCTTCCTTCCTCTCTCGCCCGGTTTTCCTTCCTTTGTGGTGAAGTCTTGTACAGATCCAACCAACCACACTTTTAGGAAGAACCGAATACAGAAAACTGTTGCACATAGTGTATTACCAGGTTTCCAAACGACCCTCCTCAGGTTTTGAATTCGTTTTCCTGCACTAGGTTGGTTGCTAATGAAGGCTATAGAGCTCAATCTGTCCTGCTATTCACTCATAGCTTGGGAGAGAAGAGATGGATCCATACCGTTCCTTTTTATATGTGGTAGTACAATGGATAGTAGTTCAGAATTAGAAATCAGTTGAGTTTGTACTGAACTTGAGTGGAAATCAGTTACTTAAGTGCAAATATCTTGGAGGATATAATTTTTGTTTTTCTCTCTTTCTTTTTTGTTTTTAAATCGCCCCAAGCAAGGCAGTGACACCACTAAGATGCAAGAGGCTACTGGGAGCAGAGGACAATGAAATGAAAGACTTTAGAAGGAACCGGGAAGCCAATCCTAAATAGGAAATCCGAGATAAACCTCTATTCCTGTCCAAAAGACTGGGGTAGAATGTAAACTGGATGATAAGCAACCGTATCTGTTCCTTTGGAGGAAATATACATGCAAAATAAATTTATGGGGATTAGATGGAGAATTTTTAGATGAAGACGTTACATAGAAGAAAATAGATAAAATAAAATAAAATTAATAGTGATGGGATGATACAAATATATTTACGGATTCCGATAAAGTTCCCGATACCAATACAACTCTTGATTCCAATACCAACAATGTTTGAAATTCATTATTTTCAGGCCCTACAGTTGTTTTGGAAACTTAATGAACAAAGTATATTTGGTAGAAAAAAGAAAACGAAAGCTTATGAAATAAAGTTAGATATCCTTTTTATTTAAGAAAAAAACATTAAGAGTGTAAACAATAAAGAGAACAGTTTCTTTATGTAAATCACTTAAGTACCTAGCTACAGTTGACATATTGCTTTATTTTGAAATGGTTTTTAAGATTTCTGATGAGTACCAAAATACACTTTTCTGCTTTGCATTGGATTCACTCATCATAATTGGGGTCTGAAAATAATTAACATTGGTTAAAATTAAAATTTTTCACTGTTAGTTAAAACATGTTTCTAGTTTTCTAATGTGAATAATTTGTAAAGATTCAATTAATGTTTTGCTGTTGTAAAATACAAAAGGTTCTCTCTCTCTTTTATGTCATAAAAGGTGCCCTCTAAATCTTATGCAATCTTCTTAAAATTTTATATGTGGCATTTTTCAATGAATGGAACAAATTTACAGGTGATAATTCAATTTCAGCATGCACTTCAAAAAATAGGAGACACCCTTATATATATATATATATATATATATATATATATATATAATATATATATATATATAATGCAACAATAATACTCTGAGAAGGCATAATATGAAGTATCACAGGAATTTAATAAATAAAGAATAAAGGGTCATCAATATTACCTTAAAAAAAGAAAATTTAACTCCTAATAAATTTCTCACAACTAAAAAATTTGATAATTTTTAAAAAGAATCAAAAAGTTTTATGTTTGTAAAAAGAAAAAGAGTAAAAGTGCAACAACACAGTAAAAACATTTCCCTTAATGATTATTTTTTTTTTTTTTTAAGATACAAGCAATTTTAGCGAACTTTACAATAAATTTTCAAAAATATTAGGAGGTTGAAAGCCAAACAGCAGTGATATCCAAGTTGATCATTTTATAAGGGATGAGATTCAATTGTTGCTGATTGTCGTATCCAAATTGAATTCATATATATTTAAACTTTTCTAAAGGAAGGGAACGTGGATTTTGAGCATTGTAGCATGAAGCAATGCAAGCTGAAATTCTGTCAGACAGCCGCTGACACTTCCTGCTGAGCCAAGGCCACTTTAAATAAATCGGGCACCCACTAGGTCCTAGAACTGCTGGTCCTTTAAAGCGTTTGATTTTACCATATATAATGCATTTGATGATATTGGCAGGATATCCATTACTTCCAAAAATTTTTTGGATACTAGCAAGTTCTTTGTCTAGCAAGCAAGAACAGATCATCAAAGCATTGATGAACCAGGGTGAAAATTAGACCAGTTTTTCAGGCCTTGAGAACTTGTGTATAAACCTGTGAATGTGGGTTTGCGGAGGTTGCTGGTATAAAAAAAACTCCATCATTACGTTCAATGAGAACATCTAGACAGGGTAAAATGTCCCATTGCTCTGAACCCTCCATAGTAAAATGAAGGGATGGATAGAGAGGATTGAGTTCTGCAAATAAATCGGTGGCATCACTGGCGGAATCAAAGATTGAAAAAGTGTCATCAACATACCTGATGTAAACGTAGGGTTTATGGACCTTGTCAAACAAAAGTCACTCATGATAACCTACAAAAAGATTGGCCTATATAGGGCCAAAAGGACTACCCATTGCAACATGGTCTGTCTGGGCATACATAATATCATTGAAACTGAGTGCAACACTTTCAGTTGCCATATCTCTTTCTTTCCCCCCTTATTTTTCCTCTCTCTCCCCACTTATTCCCCCCCCTTATTCCCCCTTATTTTTCCTCTCTCCGCCCTTATTTTTCCTCTCTCTGCCCTTATTTTTTGTCTCTTCCCACCCCTTACTTACTTTTCGTCTCTTCCTACCCCTTACTTACTTTTCGTCTCTTCCCACCCCATACTTACTTTTCGTCTCTCCCCCCCCCCCCCTCTCAGTATTGATGAAGTTTCTCAGAATAAAAATAGTCAAGCTCTTCATTGCACCTATTTTGGAGAGTGCTACCCCCACCTTCCACACACTTGAAAATTAAGTGGGTGTGGTGTTATGTCAGGAATGGGGAGTTTTAGAAGTTTTTGATTTTTCTCTCTGCATGTTTAGTGTTGATAACTTGCTGTTTGGGCACTTATCCACCTGGTCTCTTTGCTATCCCCCCCCCCCCTCTCTTTCTTCTATACTCTTCATCCACCTTCCCAGGAGGTTACAAGATGTTGGTTCCATTTGCATATACAAGAAAGTGAGTTTGCAAAAGATAGGTTTTCTGATACTGCAGATAATCAAATCGTATAACCGATGGCATATGCCAGCAAGTGTTTGTTGATCTAGTGGTGAAGCTTAGAATATTCCTACTGCATTGCCTGTCATTAATATTATTGGGATAGGCTTTTCTCTCGGTTTCCTTTCCCACCTCTCTCTCTCCTTTTTTTTTTTTTTTTTTTTTTTTTTTTTTACAGCCATTGTGGTTGGTGTATAAAATAAAACTCTGTAATATTTAATACTGCTATTTACTATTTAGAAATAACTGTGGTTGTAGGGTTAAGCATAAATACCAGAAATACTTTCATATTTACTAACTGACCAGATTATTTATGGATGGATCAGTACTTCTACCTAGGATCAAAGTGTAGCTTTCCTTTCTAGTACAAATATATATATATATATATATATATATATATATATATATATATATTAGAGAGAGAGAGGTAGAGGAAAGATGTTAGAGAAAGTTGGAAAATTTTTGTGTAATGCATTTCATCCCTTAGGGCTTCATCAGACTAGGTTTGTTTATGTTGAAGTATAAACCGATTAAATGTGTCACACAAAAACTTTTCTTCATATATCATTATCCCCTTATATATATATATATATATATATATTGTCCTGGGTATGGCGATAAGCTATGTCCAACAGCAAGGCCTCTGATAATACATTTTTGGGAAAATAATATTACCGGCTATACATTTTTTGGAAAAGTAATATTACCAGCTATACTTTTTTTTTGGGGGGGGGGGATATTTTACCAGCATAGACGTTTACAAGTACTATATATTTAATGTGTGTGTGTATATATATATATATATATATATATATATATATATATATATATATATATATATAAACTAAATTTGGCATTAAATGACCTACAGTGGTTGATATGCCATAAAACCCAACCAACCAACCTTATATATATATATATAAGTGGGCACTGAAATGTTCATGGCTCAACGTATTTCCCAGAATCTGGCCAAACTTCAGATATTTTAAAGATAATAGCTTTTTGGTTGGACTGAAAACTTTTCATCACCCTATTTCAATTATAAAGGGTACTGTACTAGTTAAATATAAGAGCATGTATTGATCGAGTATGGATCTGACAAAATGATAGGATAAAGAACAAGTAGGAAACAGATGTTAATTTAACGTTTCCCTTTTTAAAGCTTTGTCAGAGATCAAGATTTTCTATCTTGATCTCTGACAAAACTTTAATAAAGTGAAACCTGTTAGATTACGATCTGTTTCCTACTTGTTCTTTATCCTATCATAAGAGAATGTGTATTTATCTACTGTCACCAGTTTTAAAATTGAAGCTGTTATAGATATAAAATGTAAATAAATATACAAAATCATTGTTTTATATTAAATCATTTACAAAAAGCATGTTTACATCTTTCATCTTTGTTTTAAAGATTGATTGTATAGCAGCAAATCTGTTTTCTTGCTTATTTGTTGTATTTGCAGCCATTTGAACAACGGTCTCCTTTGGTCTATGCTTGACACAATCACTTTCTTACCTGTCTATATGGTTTAATTCTTTGGCCATTTTTCATATCAGATAAGGATTGCTGCCTTTTCTGTCTGAATTTCTGGGATGAGGAGTTATTATTATTGACACTATGTATTAGGGCTATTGTCCTGATCTTTCTTGTTTTCACAGCGTTTTGGCTGTTGTGCGCTCTGGCCTTCATCAGGTGTATAATGATCTGGGTAACCTACAAGAAATTCTGAACTGAACCTTTTATTTAATCTACTGGAATAGACTGTGCTCGTTCCGCTGCTCGTCTAGTTCTTATTTTGATTTAGTACTGTTCAGTTATATGACTGAGTACAATATTATACACTGTTGACCCAAGGATTGAATTCACAACCGCTGTCACCAAATTCACAAACCAATGCTTTTATCCACGAGGCCATTGGGCCCAGATCAATATACACCCGAGGAAAGCTAGAGGGCACAACAACCGAAATGCTGTGATAAAAACAACAAAGAAGAAGGCAATAGTCCGAATACAAACAGTGTAAAATTCACCAATAACTTTTCCATATCAACAATCTGTGAAGGTTTGCCAAATTTATAATACTTTACTCATAAGACAGTTGAAGATTATAGACCATACAAGATAATCTCAAGTGGTATCAAAATCTTTGAGTAATATTACACTTTTTTTTCCCTTGTGTGGCACCAATATTATTATTGGCCATTTTGATTTTTAATCATGGCTTTAGCCACATATGAGTGACTATATCTAAGCAATTAGACACAATGAACATTTTTCTCTATTGAAGTTCAATTTAGCACTAAATTGGAGAAGCTTTCTTAAACAGATACATTTTATCAAATATCTGTTTAGATCATCACCTTTCTGTACCATAGCAATATACAGACTGTTGAGTTTATACAAAATTCTGAAATAGCCATACATTGACTGGTTGAAAGTAAATTTTGGGGAGAAGTGCAAACAGGTAAGGGGGTACAAAGTACAGTTGGTTTTACTCGGGTGAGAGTAAAAACTGCAAAATAGAGTTTTTGTCAAAGCTAATCAACTTATTCAAATTTCATTGATTGGTTTGTGAAATTGAACGAAATGTAGTTTGTAAATCCTGACAAAAAAATGTTAGTGATAACTTCAACAATACTAAATATTGTGAGAATTTCATGAAGTGGGTTGCAAAAGAATTCTAGTCGGAGTGTTTTATATATATATATATATATATATATATATATTTTAATCAATTCACCCCAAGCAAGGTGATAACACCACTAAAATGCAAGGAATGAAAGTGAATAAAAAGACTTTCAAAGGAACTGGAAAACCAATTCTAAACAGGGAACAAGAGATAAACCTCTACTCCTGTTCAAAAGACTGGGGAGGTGTGTGAACTGCAAAACAAAAAAAAAAATTAGTAAATAAAATTTCAGAGTTCAGATGGGTACGTTGGAAGTATAGATGTGCAATGTAAACTGGCTTTTAGAAAGAACGGGAAACTTGGGATAAACCTCTACTCCAGTTCAAAAGACCAAGGTGGAGTGTGAACTGGGTGATATGTGAACGTATCTACTCTTAGTTTGCTGATTCCAGTCTTTATTCAAAGCTACAGGATGTTTAATCAACCTCTTCATAATTGGTTGTTGTTTTGATTGTATTGAAACCATTCAGTAGTTGCTGTCATTGCTTCTTGAAAAAAAAAAGTTGATTTAATACTTCAGAGTGCTCTTCATGCCAATTATAGCATATTTATTCACAGCATGTAGCTTAAAAAAAAAAATGTTGAATGCATTCCAGTTTAACCCATGAGATTGTTGGGGTGTGATATTGGGTAATTTCCTTACATGGCATTTCTCAGGTTAATAGGAATTATCTAATTGTACCCAAGTAATGTGTGACAGGTTTTACTTGGTTACATGCTATTGGCAACAAGGATACCCCCCCCCAGCTATGGGTAAATTGGGCAGACTGGGTTCTCTAGCCTTGAGTGGCAACCAGTCTAGGCGAAGGAAAACTCTGAATTCAAAACTGTATTTAGCACTGGCAAAGCACATACTATGCAGCTAAGGAAAGAATCGATCACATTGACGTGATCCTGATAATAGTCAATTCCTATTAAGACAGCAGAGTTCAATTCCTTAATAGTTTGAATTCAGAATAATCTTCCTAGACTGGCTGCCACCCATGGCTAGAGAGCTTTGTCTACTTTGCTAGAGTGAGGGTAAGTAGAGATAGATTCATACCTTTTCCAAGAGCATTTGTGGGAAAGTGAATGTAACAGAATCAGTCAGAATTTGCACCTTGGCCTGCTGATGATTTCTCTTGCAGTCCTGTCACATCCCTGTTCAATCAGGTGGTGGCTATTTTCATTTTTCTATTCTGATCATAATCTAATTTAGAGTGGCAAGTTCTCTGTGTTTTAAAATGTCAAATTCCATGTTCTTCTGTGACGGTAAATTTCAATTTTCTGTTTTTGTTTCAAAATCATAAAACCATGTGAAAAACTGGTTTGTGTGTAAACAGTAAAATATACACGTATATAACCTACTTGTATATGCATCTTTTATTTGTTTGTACTTCACTGATTTCTGATGATCCATAAGCATGTCCCTCCAAGTCCAATCTAGGGTGTGTTGATAAAAACTGCAAAATAATTTATCATCACAGAAAGCTGGCTCTTCAGCTCTGTATTTTGCTGAAAGTGTGCACCCACCAAGCTTTTTGTTTACTCATTGTGAAAATAATCAAAACAGCATTTAAAAATCTAATTTAGTTACTAAACAAAAAAACTTTTATTTTTACTACCCTTGATGGCATGTGCCACACTATTCATATCACAAATGGTATTTGCCCTGTGGCAACCAGCGGCAACTGGTTTGGCCAGGTTAACATCATGAATTAAGTTATAGTGCTTGCGCAGTACTGGAATTGGTAGCGGAAAATACCCCATGTTATTTATAGAATGACATGTTGCAGCAATATAGGTTGTCGCGCTTGTGCATAAGTGACTGACTTTGCAGTGTATTGCATATTTATGCGAAATAATAATTCTGTCAAGTTCCAGCTCAGGAATTTTACGTTTTACCATTGGAATATTTTACTTTTTAGTAGCAAAAATCCTGTTTTTTGTGATTTTTCTCCATTTTCCATATCATGGAGAACTTGCCATTCTAATCTAATTTTTCCAAAAAAAAGTTATGTAGAGTTGTTTAATGAAAAGCCTGCATTGTTGCCATGCAAAGATCTTTTCTTTCAAAAATAATGTGTGACATGTCATATTTATTATGAGTATATATTGTAGATATAAAAACAAATGCTTTCACTTCTTGTTCCTCTTTGTTGAATTCTCTAATTTTTTCCTTCATTTGTCAATCATCACTCTTAAAGATTTTCACTTGTCAATCAAATATGGCAACAAATGCCAAATTAGTTAAAAGTCGGATATAAACTTAAAATAACTCGTCACTTGCCAAATGCAATATTATGCTAATGCTTTAAACTCTTGGTCATATAAATTGATATAATGCCACACACGCGCATATCTATAATGGATTGAAGTGATCTCTTCTGATACATTATTGATTATTCGGTTATCAGTAAACAACGTCTTCCAGCCAGATTGGGAATAACAAGTTAGACTTTTGTAGAAGTGTGTTACTTGATATTTAATAAAAAATAATTCCAATTTTATATATTGGAGAGTGCTAAATTTCAAGGAAAATAAAATGGCTGAAGTCTGTTATATTTTCGAACTAGAAATTTTGTTTTGATTGGTTTTTATTTAAGAAATTTAAAAAAAAATTTTTTTTTAAATTCATTTTATGGCTAACTTTATATATTGGGATTAAAAACCAATGCTACTGAGAAATCTTGTTTGAATTAAGTGCCTTTAAAGATATAAGAATTCCTTATTTACATTCAGGCTATTATCTCATGTTTGTTTTATCCATTGTGTCCTCCAGTCTTCTTTGGGGGTCTCTTGATCCATGTAACTTTCAGGGAGATTTCAAAAACTCTTTATTTAATTTATGGCAGCAGACTGTTCTTCTACTTTCCATGTCTAGGGATCCTTTTTCTTTTTTATTTATTTATTTATTTTTTTTTGTTTTTTACTACTGCTCAGTTATTGATTACTCTGTGGCCTAATTGAACTTTCAATTTACTTTATCAAAAGATTCACAACCTATTGCTTTTTTCTCGACAGCTGTACATAGAATTTGGAGTCTTAATATTCTCTCCTACCTGCTGTAGGAATTAATTTTGCAGGAGAGCCGTGTCTTGTATGTTTATCTATTATATCTTGAAATTGTTTAAACACATTGGTGTTAGCTGCTGTTATTGTATGGTTCATAGACCATAACAAAATATGAAATAACTTGTTCTATTGATTTTTACTATTTTTGGTGTACATACACACACACACACACACACACACTTATAAGTCTAAATTCTGTCTTCTTTTTTTCCAGATGGTTTCCGTAAAGTGGTCAACCTGGAACAGGGCTCTTTAAAAACTGAGAAGGATGATCTTCAATTTCAACATAATTATTTTGTTAGAGGACAAGAGAAATTACTGGAAATGATCAAAAGAAAAGTGAGTTGCCCCCTCTCCTGCCTCAACTACTTTATTATATATATATATATATATATATATATATATATATATATATATTTGTGTATTTAAGCAGCAATCCTTTTTTCATGCACATTTCATTAAAAATGACTGACAAGGTGCTTTTATTTAGTTTTTTATATAATTTCTCGTGCGATCTAATAATGTTTTTCTTTTCAGATGATATATTATATAAAAACTGTCCGAATGTTCTTTTTATCCGAGCGCTTTCGGCTATACATTTAGCCATTTTCAAGGATTATATTTCAACTGTTAGAATTAGAAATAGTTTGTTATATATATGTTTTATAAAACCAGCACTTAATAATATTAACTTTGAGCATGGACATAATATCTTGACCGTATTTTGAAACAAAAAAAATGAAACATTTTATAAAATTAAAGTTAAGCAACATCAAGCTCAGTATCTAGATAGGTGACCACTTGGGAAAACCAGGTGCTGTAAGCTTGGATGTGGTGAAATGGATAATGGCTGTGAATTGTTAATCGGAGCGTTGTGTTCCAATTCCTGTTGGGTTTGTTATATTCGATCATGTACAAATACCCTTGGCGAACAATATGACTCCCCCTCCTGTGTGCATGCATGTGCACACTTAGCACCAGGCAAAATGTGATTTTATATATAAAATCACATGATGAATTGTGAAAAAGTTATTGTGATGCGTTTCATCCATTATGACTTCATCAGATTCGGCTTGTTGATGTTTCAAATTTTTTTTTTTTTTTTTTTTTAAGAATATTTTTTCAATCCAGCCAAATTCATCTCTATTCTTTTTCTCTCCATCACCTTTTGTCCCTGACTATCCCACCCTGTGACAATAGAATGGTGATATATTGTAAGAGCCTGAATACAAATTTACTGTGGCTGAACTAGCAATCAAGGCACTTTCCAGACATTTTCATCTCTGGATTATTTTCTCTTTTATTCAAAGTAGCATACCCTATGTCAAAATTGTGGTTCATTTTGTTTCTATGGTGAATAACAAATGCGTTTTGTGTGCTGTTATTTAAAATGTCCCTTTTGTGTTCATATATAGTCTCTTGTTTAAACTTCTTGAGATTTTTCCAATGTATTAATTGTTGCAATTCCTGCATTTGATAGAGTAAATTCCTCCTTCAAATTTTGGCTGGTTGTTTTGTTTTCTATTGATTAAGTCTTTGATTGTTTTAGATGAAGTTGTGACAAATTTTATGTTGAGTTTAGATAAATTATTTTCAGTGATAGTTGTGATAGTGGGTAGAATAATATATTTTTTGATTTGTTGGGTTTGTCAAGAAGAACAGCTCTTCTATTTTGGAATATTTTATGAGTCTTTCATTTCACATTGAAAATGAAATAGGCTATTGAAGGATCTTGAAAGTATTTTCAATATATTTCTCTTTGTGTAAATATTTGCAGCCCTCAATGTTGAAAATTCTTAACTCCTAATGATATTGGCAAACCATACACTTAGGTACCTAATTTATAATCTGTATGGAATAAAAATATGAAATGAATTATTTTCATAAGACACATCACATTTAAACTTACTTTTGCAAACACTACAGAAAAGGCAATGAAAACTGGTTAAATTGGAATTTTTATTCCATTATTTTTAATTACTATAAGACTTTTTAATATCATTCATGTCAGTTCATTATTTATATTCTTTGATTTTTAGGTTCCAAATGTGAAACTTGATGCTGCCAAATTGAGCCCAGAGGATTTTGGTAAATTATTAAGTGATGTCAAAGTTTGGAAGACAAAACAGAATCACATTAATCTTAAATTGGAAACCATGAAAAGGTATTTTTTTCCCCCTTATTTTCTATATAAATAAAGTGCAGTAATACATGTGTTCACTCATCTGTTTTTCAATCTCGACAAACCTGAAGTAACACGCAATTAAAAATTAAATAACTCGTTTAAAGTTTAAACATCTAACAGAGTGAAAGGTTTAAAAATCAATTCTTTATTAAAGGTTTAACTTTAATTTTGCTTTTCATCACACTTGCAATTGATAATGTCTAATTTTAAAACTGTAATTAAAACTTGGGTGGGGCACGGTACTTTGCTCATGTTTTTCCTTTTTTTTTAGCACATATACTGTGACATAATCGAAATATTACATAGTTCGGGTTCCCTAAAATGTCTTTTAAGAGTGACTTTATATGAAGGGATCATAAAGAAAATAAAAATTGTGTGCAAAATAAATGTAAACAAATTCTGGCAATCGGTTGCCTATACGAACAGAGATTATGACAAATTAAGGTGTTCAATAAAGATATAAGAATTTAGAAATATTGATTTTAATTGTTACATACATAGGATGCAGAAGGTAAAAGGCTGATGGCCCAAAAGCCCTCTGCAGGGGGAACTATAGCCCAATGTCTACTTTCTAGGCGGTTTACTTACTAAAAATAAAATTAGATTTATTTAAATTTCTTGTTTTAATGGATTTATACACTTGATTTATATAAGTGAGATATATGAAAATGTATGTCAGTGGAAAAAGGTTTTCTTGTGACCTGTTTCATCCTTCAGGACTTCATCAGACTAAATTTATTATGTTGGTGCAACTAAACATGAGTTATGAGATGTGCTGAGAATTTTAAATTAAAAAAATTTTTTTTTTTTATATGTAGCTGATTTCATTTAGATTCTTTTTCTTTCCATCAATTTTGTTATTAGATACCCCCCCCCCCCCCCACTGTGATAACAGAATTTCTGTCAGGAATGGTGAAATGTTGTAAGAGCCAGGATGTAAATTTACTGCAGATGGCCTTGCAATTAAGGCACTCTACACGTTTATGTTGCAGTGGATTTTCTCTTTTGTTCAAAGTAGCATTTTTTTTTTTTTTTTTTTTTAAATGTCAAAATTGTGGTTAGTTTTGTTTATGGTAGGCAACCAACACATTTGATGTACTGTAACATGTCTCTTTTGTGTTCATATAATCTTTTGTTTAGACTCCTTAACTTTTCTCCTATGTATTTTAATTACAATTATTCCAGGCGATTGAATAAATTCCTAGCATCCCTCGTTCGTGTGCATGTCACACTAACATAAGAAATTTAGTCTGAAGACCTGAAGGACGAAACGTGTTACAAAAGAACTTTTCCCACTTTATCATGCATTTCTCCCCCAATATTGTTTTTGATATATAAAAATATATCATTTTCTCGTGTGTGTGTGTGTGTGTGTGTGTGTGTGTGTGTGTGTGTGTGTGTGTGTGTGTGTGTGTGTGTATATATATATATATATATATAATATATATATATGAGAGTGAGAGTAATGTGGACAGAATTATCCTCCCCCTTTTATAATTACAAATAAAGCTGTAATACATTAAATTTTCATGAGAAATTCCTGTGCATTTTTCACAGATGATGAATTTGAAAGAACATGCAGATAATAGTGTAACTTAAAAAAAAATATAAAAATACGTTTTACTTTTTATTTGGCTCAAGACTTAGAAAATACTCATTCCGTTCACTGTCACTTAGAAAGGAACCTGGAATTTCATCTTTATATCCAATATTAAAGAGAATGTCCTTTCCATTGTGCAACTGATACCACACTTCTTAAATGTCTTTTCACTTATTTTTTCCCATGAATTCTTTACTCACATGCACATCTGAGCAAGCATTGGTATTTCCCTTTTGTCCATTCAGGGTCTCTGTAGTAATAAACCTTCTGCTGCATTATCCTTTATTATACAATTGGCATATAGAATGCAAACATAATTCTAGCATCTAATTTCAGGTTAAAAATGCGTCTTATACATTGAAAAATACAATATTTTTTATATGCATTAGTTTTTGTTCCTTTGATAGAGATATATATATATATATATATATATATATATATATATATATATATATATATATATATATATATATATATATATATATATATATATATATATATATAGAGAGAGAGAGAGAGATATACACACACAGTTGTCCCTTGCCACTTTGTGCTTTTGCGGATTCACTCTATTGTGTTTTATTTTTCAGATGTTTTCATTAAAAATTCATGTCCTAGTTCTTTGCTGTTTCGTGGTTGACTATGGTCTACTACGGGGTTGGGAAAATGTTCTTGCCCAGTTCTTAGGAGCAGACACACAATCAATCCTTCAGTTGATCGAAACAGTGAAAATAATACAAAACACACTTGGATGTCTGAGTTAATTATGCACACCTGTATTAAAATTAGGTCTAAATATTCGAGCATCCCCACAAATCCTTCAATGCCAGATGCAGCCGCTTGACCACTCCTTGTGTGTGGGCAAGAACTTTTTATCAGGCCTGTATTATTCCAAAATTGGGTGTGGCGAAACCAAGGCAATTAGAATGTGCTGGTGATGCGTTTGGCTGTGTGTTTGTACGAAGATATTATGTTGACAATGAACCGAGTACAAAACAACACGGCAATTAAAATAAAGCCAAATTTTGTTTTTGGCAACAAAACCAAAACTATATGCGAAGATATTTATACAAATAGGAGAAATGATATCAAGGAGGTGCTGAAAAGAAAACCTCAAATTATGCTTATTAGTCCTTTCAATGTATAAAGAATCATTTTATGCAAATGATTTAAAGTAGCAGTGACCTTTTGTTGTGCAGAACATCTCTTCATCATTGAACAAGTAGCATTATTTTACTCAGTTCACACTAACCGAGGAAAATAATGCAACTTGTTTGATGATGAAGCGTTGCGTGTGATTTTAATGTACGATAATAATAATAATTTTAATATCAATGTTTTATTTTCTCTTATTTTGTCTACTATATTGGGTAATACGAGTGTAAAGGTGACTACAGCGTTGTGATTTCATGTCTAGAGTTCTTATAATGTCAAAAACCATATTTAGAAGGTTGTAAACAGGTTTTCTATGCTCTAACTACAAAATATTTGATTTTTAAATAAAGAATCATACTTTGTGGAAATTCACTTATTGTGGTAGGGTCTGGGACTGATTAACTGCGATAAACAATGGATGACACATATATATATATATATATATATATATATATATATATATATATAAGGCTGTCACTCTCCTGTGTGGGGGCATGTACAACATAACAGTTAAATGATGCACGAGGGTTGATATGCTGATAAAACGACCAAACCAGACTCTGCCATAACAGATGCTGTGCTGCTATCGGCAGCTGAGGCATAACTATTTGGGGACAGATCCAGGGTCTCTCAAGATCGATGGATACCATATACACACACACACACACACACATGCATTACTTCTTAAAAATATTGAAATTATGAAAAAATTCAACATGTTGAATAACACATTTTGAATATTTAGAATAATCCAGAACTTATACTGGCAGTAAACTGCCTGTATATGGATAGAAAATGAATTCAGTAAATATACACAAATACAAAGGCATCTAAAACAAGGATGTGTCTTCTCAGTGGACTTAGTCGACCTATACAGTGAGTCGATTCTGAGAGGATGAGGAGTCCTACCAGGATTCGTCTTCAACAGCCACAATCTCAACAACATTAGATATGAAGATGACACAGTGTTGATAGCAGACAGTTTCTAAACCTCAATTGTAAGAAGACATAATGACTGGTTGTCAGCAAAAAGGGCGGGTGAGCCCAACATGCAAATTACAAATTGGAAATACCAAAGTATAACAAGTACAAATTAATTATCTGTGAAGTGTTTTAACAGGATGGAAAGTGTGACACTGAAATTTGAAGGCACATTGGGATAGTGAAAGATGCCTTCCAAAAGCTAAGCAAAGTATTAACAGGAAAATTTCATTAGAAACAAAAGAAGAGAGTACTGAACTGTTAATATAATAGTCCCCTCCTATATGGCAGTGAATGCTAGACAATGTACCTCACAGATGAAGATGATGATTGACATAAATGTGGTTCTACAAAGAGTACCATGGACTGAACATGTGAGCAATGGTGAAGTTTTAGAGCAAATGGAAACAAAAAGGAAATATATACTTAATATAAGAAAGATAATTGAAATTTCCCGGGCACGTAATGAGGAAAGAGGGCTTGGAAAACCTGATATTCACAGGACAGATTGAAGTCAAGAGAGACATAGGAAAACAATGCATAACCTACTGAGCAAGTTTGTGTGAATAAATGGCAGAATAGGGTTTGGAAGCAATAAAAAAGAAGCAAAATTTATTAAGAGCTACAAAGGATGGGAAATTGTGGCGAGCCATGATCACCGACACCCTGTAGGGACACAGTACATAGAAGAAGAATATAGAAAGTTTTTGTAGATTTGCCTTTGGCTCTGACAATTGATAATAAAGGTAGACAACTCTGTTTCTCTTAAATTTAATGTTGCATTAAGTTTAAGAGAAACAACCTGTTAACTGTTAATTATTGTTTTTAAATGAATTTTTTTTCTCTTTCTGTTCTTCAGACAAAATGATGCCCTTTGGAGAGAAGTGGCTTCACTACGTCAGAAACACAAACAGCAACAGCAGATCGTCAATAAGGTTTGTAAATATTTAAAAATTAATAATCTTGTATAATTGAAAAGAACACATTTTTCAACACATTGATCTAATTAGATAGGCTTATGGTCATTTAGTGTTGAAACACTTGTTCCTGTACAATCATCAAAATCAATCAATGTCACGCATGGGCAGTACATAGAAGGGTGACTGCTTGTGAATACTAGGTGTACTGTAAGCTTGGATGTGGGGGTGGTGTAGTGGGTAATGGTTCGGAATTGTTAATCAGAGAGCAGAGTTCCAATTTCACTTGGGTCTGTTATACTCACCGATGTGCAAATACTCTTGGAAAAGGTATGAATCTACCTCTTTTCCTCGGCTATCGGTCAATTAGTAAGACTTGTATTATTAATAAATCATTATTATCTCAAAAAAAAAAATTTCTTACAATCTAAAAATGCTTTCTGGCTTCAAAAACTTGCAAAATGTTAAGCCATTAAAAAAAAAAAAAAATGAATGAATCAAAAACTAATTAGATATATCTTTGAGTTTTCTTTCGTTCAACTTTTGTTCATTCTTTTTAATTTATATTTTAAAGAACTGTTAAATCTGTCATGTTTTTTTAAGGAATTGTAAATAGTATTATATGAAAAATGAAAAGGATTCATTTTTAAATATATATATATATATATATATATATATATATATATATATATTTAATCAAATAGATAAATATAGGTAAATGTATGAGCAAGTATTTGTGTGTGTGTGTGTATATATATACACACACACACACACACTTTATAGTGTAAGAAAAAACAGCTATTTAATATATTACAAAAAAATATACGTAATACCCTACGTTGATTGCACAACTCGGTGTTTCATGCTGTCTGCAATCCTCAGGTGCATGTTTTGGGTTTACAACATGAAACTCTGAATTGTGCAATCAACATAGGGTATTATGTATGTATGTATGTATGCATGCATGTATGTATGTATGTTAGTTATACACCACTACAAAAATAGCAATTTTGTTTCAATACTTTGGGTGTCTTGTCAAGTGATGGTGTTGCAAGGGGAGGGGGGATAAAAAAATTTGTGTGTATGTATATATATATATATATATATATAAAAATTTCTCAGTTAACCTGTAGGTAAGACAATCTTTATAAATATAAATGACAATAGGAAAACACTATTAATTGCTGATGCGTTTCGTCCAATGTCGACTTTCTCAAAGCAAAAAAGAAATGAATTTAATTAAACAAGGAAATTAATAAAAACAAAAGACAGTGTGTTCTTAGCAACTGGAATGTAGGGAACGCTATTTTCATATTGTTAACAGAAAATAATGTCAGTTAATGTCACATGTGGAGAATATTATCATTATATCTGTGTTGTCGGATTCAACTATTTTCTTTTGATTTTACGATATTGTTGTGTACGTTTGTTTGTGAGAGCAGTAATTTTGTTAAGAAAGGTGAAATAGGGAAAAGGCCTTGGCGTATATTTGGGTAATGTTCTATGGTGGCACTCTCTAAAATTTTCCTTCTGAGTAAGTTTTCTTTTTTTATAAGTATAGCATTTTTAAAATCAAAATTATGGTTGAATTTATTCCTATGTATTACTAGTTGTTTATTGTAAGGTCTCTTTTGTGTTCATAGATGCGTTTTTTTAAATCCGCAATAGTAAATTACAGGAAAACAGATACATAATACTACCACCCAACTCTGTCACGTCCACTATCCAGAATAACCTATCCCATCTAAATAATCTTAAAATAGTCATAAACACTTCCAAAATAATTATGGATATACTAAGATCTTCAAACAATAATAGCAATAACATTTCTGAAGCAGGCATTTATAAAATAAATTGCCAAAACTGCTCCTCCCAATATATTGGAGAAATAAGTAGAAATTTTAAAAAACGCATCATAACAAAACGCATTTTGTTAGTTGGTAACGTTCTTTGCTTGTGTTTCTCTAGTGCCAAGCTATAAGATCTGATGTTCTTTGCTTGTGTTTCTGTAGTGCCAAAGCTATAAGATCTGATGAAGCTTTGTTCTCTTTAAGAAACGATATACAAATAATCTACAATATATGCAAGTAAAGAATGAATTTAATAAGTACACCAAAAAAAAATGTGACAAAGATGTGTATTCTCACCGGATTTATTTAACCTGTACCTCTCTTGGGTATGACAAGCTAAATCTGGCAGCAAGGCCTCTGATCACAGGTTTTGAGGAGCATGGAACCACCTCTTAATTGCTGTTGTTCCCAGGTCCACCCTGATCTGTGGTGATAGCATCTGTTAGGGTCCCAGCTATTGCCAGATAGTTATCCCCTTATCTGGGTCAAAACACTGAAAGTATAAACAATTTTATAATAAAAATACCAGCAATACATGGTCATCATAAAAAAAAAAACTAGCCGCCATAAATTTAGCAACAATAACTTTTTGGAAAAGAAATTACTAATGCCTCCAAGAAAATTGAATTTTGGCATTAAATGACCCATAAGGAGTTGATATGCCACTAAATAATTGAACCTGTACAGCATGAGGATTCAAAGAAAATTAAGGGAACCTTTCTGGATTTATTCTCGGTTGATGTAATTTTGAAAGCATGATACACAAATGGCATTGAAAGAAGTTGAGAAAACTATTAGACAAAGTAGTCGAGGGAAGCAAGAAAGGACTAACTACACTCGAATGAAAGTCTGAAAGTGTCTGAATAGTGATGTTTTTTTTCTCCAGAAATTGAGCAAAAATTGAAAAATAACAAAATTTAACCCCTCCCCAACAAAAGTTCACCTAATACAAGGCTCCAGAGCCACTCAAGATTAAGGGTTACTGAATGTGCTGTGTGATACGAATGTAAGAGTAGGAAGTGAAGGTTATGGGAATACGAAGGCTAGATTACAATTGACCATAGGCTCGAAGAGGTTAAGACTGTAGTATTTGGAGAAAAGAGTGTTGGACTGCTATGTAATGTCTACTCTCATTTAGCTGTGAATGTTGGATAATTTTGTCATAAAAGAAAAAAAAAATCATACCAATTAAGGTATGGTTTTGACAGACAAGTATTGAGAATCTAATGGGCAGAACATGTAACAAATGAGGAAGTTTTAAGGATAGCAGGAAGTACAAAGAATCTGTTGATAACAATTACAGACCATAACAGCTGAAACTTTTGTGACACACAATGAGAAAAGAACGGTGAGAGAATTTAATACACACATGACACATTGAAAGTAAGACTAAGAGAAAAGCAGTGAGTTTTTCTACTTGACAAGTACCATCAAGGGATTATGAAGGAAAAAGTACTGTTAAGAGTAACAAAGGACAAGAAGCTGTGGAGAGCCTATGACAGCTTATCTCCTGAAGGAACACTGCACATAAACAGAGAAAAGTATAAATACTTATAAATAATTGCAATTATTAAAGTATAAAAATAGAGAAGTATATTTTTCTTCTTCTATGTGCTGTATCCCTTAAGGACATAGGCAATCATGACTCTTCACAACTTCCTACCACGTGTGGCCCATAGCAGTTTTTCTCACTTTACTAAGCCCTTCCCCCCTCGTTCCGCCATCCATTCACACAAGCTTATCAGGTAAGTGGCTTGCTGCCTTCTCCTATCTCTTACTCTCAATATGCCCTGCGAGTGTTAAGTTTTCCAGGCCATCCTTCCTCATGTGTTCAAAGAATTTTAGCTATCTCTTCCTGATTCAAAATTTCTTTCTTTTGTTCTTTCTGCTTCCATTTTCAGTATCCTTCTGTAGAACCATACTCTCGGCAGCATCTAATTTTCTCCTCATCCGTGAGGAGATTGTCCAGAATTCACTAGCATATAAGAGAATGGATAGCACAGAGTAATCCAGCAATCTTGCCCCTTTCTATTTTTTAAATTCATTTCCTATCTGTATGCAGGCAGTTTCCTCCTAGTATAAGTCTTGGATTATTTTAACCTCTTTTCCTAATTGATCGAGTTTTCCCAGCACTTCAAAATGATCTTTGTGCCACACCTTGGCAAATGCTTTTGCGTAATTTACAAAACGTAAGTGCCCATTGTCCAGCATTTAAATTGCTCTCTCTGATATCATTCTCATCATGAATAATTACATTTCTTGTTCCGGTGTCCTTGTTTTAAATGATATAAAATGTTTTTTGTTTTTATGAATTTTCTTGTAGACTAGCACTTAAACTTTTTTCATTCATGACCCTATTTTTCATCATGAGATTTTTTGTAACCCTAGGTATTAACAAACTACACTGAAAATTCACACTTTGTTACTCTGCACTAATCGCAATGGTGCCACACGTGTCTTATTACCACAGCTCTTGCGTGGTGCATCATGTTAAATATTGTGTTTGTGAAATAACGTAAACTGAAATTCAAGTGTTTGAATTTAATTTTTGCAACCCCAGCATTTTGCTTTGCAACCTCATTTGGGGTCATGACCCATAGTTTTAGACTTTGATATTTGATAAACTCCATGAATTCTTAAAATGTTTTTATTTTTTTGTTTGTTTGCTTGTGTAGTTGATTCAGCTGCTGATAACATTTGTCCAACATAATCGAAGTTTGACGAACATGAAAAGACAGCTTCCTCGAATGATTGAAGAAGCGCCAGAGACACAGGAAGCTGCTGTGGTGCCTTCAAAGCGAAGCCGTTTTAGCAAACAACTCTCCATTGAAGAAAACAGTGAACCAAATTCACAACAGGTCTGTATTGTCATTTTAATATGAAATGAATCTAAAGTAATTTAAAAAAAATAATCAGGCAAATAATTTTGAACATAAAATTTAATTCATGAAAACCAGTTTTGACCAAATTTATTCTGTTAATACATTTGGGAGAAATGTCTGAGTAATTTCAGGATAGTTTTTCCATTTTACTATATTTCTGTTTAAAGCATTGTACAGAACCGACAAGGCAATTACTTGGTAGGACTAATTATAAATAAAATTCTGATAAAAAGAAAAGTCATATCTGTCATAAATTTCGTTGTACATTGCTTTTTTTCAAAAACAATTTACAAGAATGGTTTGTTTTAATTCTTTTTAGATACATTAGCATCTTGTTTTAGTACCAACATTTATATTATTTACATGTAAGCCAAGACTAGAACAATAGTGATTCCATCAGAGACTGAATAGCATCACTGAATTAGTATTAGTCTGGGGAGGAGAAAATGAAGAGAAGGTGCAGAATTCAAGAAGGGGACATGATGCAATTAATATTGTTTAAAGCAAAGTTTTAATTAGTGTCCTTTTGGTACTGATTGTTTTAAGGATCTTTTTGTCTTTTTATCTTGACCAATTGTTTCAGGTCAACTTGATAAATAGGAAGAATTCATTAAAATTATTTGAAAGAAATTGTAATGAACTGTTTTGAGAATAAAGAAAATTTTTTAGTGATTGTAACATGTGTTACAGCTGGCGTAACACAAAATAAGACGAAACAGATTCTTAGAAATTAAAGTTGAAAGAAAAGATTACAAGTAATAACAAAGAGCGGGTTTTATTTAACATAAAAAATTTTATATAAACAGTAAACAATATTCGTTGGGAAATGCTAACAGTTGATAAGCGTGTGAGAGCCCAGAAAGTAGTTGGCTTAATGTGTAGCGATATGAGGGAGTGGGAGAGGAAATCCTTATACAGTTAAGATTAAGGCAACGAATGAGAATTCGTCAAAGAATCATATTATTTTCTTCTTAGAAAAATAGTTAGATATTCACATGTATATAAAATAGTTTGGTCAATAATATCAAGGAATAAAAAAGTGAAGTATTTACCGATAGCCTTTTCTTTTTGATGACTGTTGGAACTTAGATTCCTTCGGTCAAAGCTTTGTTCATGAATCAAATGGACTGGAGTTGACCTCAGTAGTCATGGCTGTGAGGTCAGGAGGCAAACTGGCTAGTTGGTACAAACTCCTGTTTATATATGTTTTTTGGACCCTCTAGAAGTTTCCATTCTATTATTATGAAATCTAAAGAGTTTGGTGAATGGGACCTTTTTGTAAGGTAAAAAGGGCATCTAGTAGCTACAGATTTAAGTCATGATTTTAAGGTAGGTTTTGTATTTTAGTGTGTGAGTGTAAAGAGGTAGGGCAAAATGGGGCCTCATAACACATGCTATTGTTCTGGGATTTGATCCAGAATCCAGGGTGGTATTTCTGTATGAAGGAGGATTTGTTATGAAAAAATAGGGAGAGGAATTCAAAAGGCACCGGTAGTTGTACATCATATACCTATATAATAACCCTGAGACTTTTCTTGTAGCTGGACTCAAGTTTACATGATTTCTATTCATGTCCAACATAAAGACCAGCATTTAATATTAGAATATTATGGGATAGATTACTAATGCCTATAAATGGTCCGGTGCTCCTCCTATATATCAAAAGAAGAATCGGCAATATTATTGATCTTCATCTGGCATCTTGACTTCACTTTCTCATCACTATAAAGTTTCCTCCTTGTGTCTTTTCTATAAATAGTTTTATGGTAATTGTTCGAATGAGCACTTCACGATGGTACGTAGACTTTTTGAGTTTAAGTGCAGTACTAGACTGGTTTCTCATCAATTTACAGTTGAGTTGGCTAGAACTGTAAGTTCTATGCTAACAGTTTTTTTTCCTCGCACTTCTCGCTTGTGGAACTTTCTTTGGACTCCTGCTTTCCAGTCAACTTGAAAATCTTCAAAATTTAAATGCAATGTTACTTGGTAATGTTTCCGTTTTCTAATTCTTCATAATAATTTTCATAGCAAGAAAAAAAATTACAGCATTAAATGACCCACAAGGAGTTGATATGCCGCTAAACAAATCAAAATCATAGAACATTGAATATTTTATTAAGTCATTCATTGTGTTTGAAAATTCTCTCATTTCTTATAAGGAACATAATTCTTTTTATACCTGTTTCATAATATGTTACATTTGCATACTTATATCATCCACTAAATGTAGTAACAATTATGGAACAGGGGTATTTAATATTTTAAGTTATAAAGAAAACCAATGAAAATGGACAAAAATAATTATTAAATAAATTTAAAAAAAAAAAAAAAATGAAAGAATGGCTACTATTTTGGCTGGATTCAGTTTTGTTTTGTCCCCACTCAAGACAGAACACAAATAAAGCAGATCTCATCCCTGTAGATTCCAACTTTGTGGAAGAATGGGAAACTTATAGGTTGTTCTGATGCTTTTGTAGGTCACTAGGTGGTGTTGTTTTGTTTTTAACTTCATGCATGTGGGTTCCATATTAAACTAACCCTGTTATATCGGCCCTTGTTGGGCATTCAAAAAATACAGGGTACTGTTCTTCATAAAAGTCCATTGTTTGCTGCTACATGATGAAAGCATGAAATATATTGTTATCCTGTCTGAAGTTTTGGGCTGAGGTGTTATCATTATTTACTTAAAATCAGACTAATATCTCATCTTTGCCATCATAATGTTTCGATGTTTGGTTATTAAGGACTCGATTCCAAATTCCCTGAGGGTTATCTGGATTGACAGACATCCAAAGAAAGCTTCAGGGCACAATGACTGAACAAATATCTGTAAATGGTTTTTTTTTTTCTGACAAAAACTTGTATACATTATATACTTAAGTAAAACCACGTAAGAAACAGTACCAATATTTAAATATTTTTAAATATATTATTATCTTCATTTTGATAAACATATTTATAAAACCATCAAAGATAGATTTTAATTATGTGGTTGGGAAATGCTAGTTAGTAGCTTGAGTCTTCAAAGATTAGAGAATACATTCATCTCAATTATCAAAAAGAATGACATTGAATAAAGATAATTAATAAAGTTAGTGCAGCAAGATGAATATATTCTCTTAGTATTTAAAAAAAAAACTTAAGCATTTTAATGGAAACTATAGCTTTTTCCCATTTTGCGCATTTGAAATATTTTTAGCTTTCATCCTTCATTTAAAAAATTATTACAAAAGTTGTTTTCATTTTCATGTTAATAACATTTGTGAGAATTAATAACAAATCATCAGTTGTGAAAATTTAACAAAAAGCAAAATAATCATGAAAATTTGATAAAACCCAAAAACTTTGGAAAATTTGAAACGGAAAAAAAAAATCATGAAAATTTGATAAAACCAAGAAAAAGAAAATTGAAAATTTGACAAAAAACCAAAAAACAATTATCATTTGTGAAAAATTTGATTTTTTTTATTTTTTTTTTTATATATATATATATATATATATATATATATATCTTTTGTGAAAATTATCAACTGCCAAAATGCAAAAAATAGTAAATGGATGACTCTTCTTCACATCGGATGGTTTTCGGCATTTTTACACATTTTATTTGTGATTGAAAATAATTTGTATATTTATATTATTATTTTTTTGCCCCCGTTTTTTCTTTTTATTACTTTATCTCCAGCTTGTTCTCCAAGGAGATATACTTGGTGAGACAACAGAAAGCCTGCCATCTACTGCCGTGTCCACAGCCACTTACCCTCCAGTCATCCAAGATATCCAGGATGTAATGCTTAACAAGACGAATGCTACTCATTATCCTACAATTGTGGAAATCTCCGATGATGATACAACCGAACATCAGGCAAAAATAGATAACTTTCAGGTACAATTTCCAGATAGAAAAATATTTTGTATCTTCATAATTTATTGTTAGATTTTAAATCCCTCTTGCTACTGGTATCACATCGCCAGTATAACCTGCCTCATGAACGGATGGTCAACTGGCTCACTTCAGTTTGGTTGAGGGTGAAAACAAAAGACCTGTCAAAAAGTGGAGGATGAGTGGCATCTGAATAAAAACACCCTAATGATCTTTGATTGCAGCTTTTGGCTGCCCTTTCACTACAAAGGCGATGTCTACTATGCAGAATATATAATCATTGTAAGAATTGGTTAATGGGCATCATTTGAGGGCCTGTTGCATTGCAGGTAGATAGCGCTCTTTGTCTGTGATGCAGATGTCTACTATGCAGAATACAAGGTGCAATTAACAAATTGTCACCGTTTTATATTTTTAATTTTGCACATGAACGTTGCTTGTTTTTGTTGACTGAACAGTATAGTAGGGTCAGTGGGACACTGTGAGAAAAAGACGCCCTATGATGCAATACATTTCACCAGAAATTTGGAAACAACATGCTGTACTGCTTGACATTTGCACTGGAAGCTCCAATACAAACATTTCAGAATATTTGGGTGTCAATCTGAGGACGATGCAGGGGATTCAGAAAGAGTTGGATGAGTCTAATGGTGATTATGAAGATGTTTGGAGTGATCACTAGTGATGATGACATTATGCCTCCATTCATCTCACAGGGCTTCAGACTCAATATGGAGGCCTACATCAAGTGCCTTGAGGAGGTAGTGCTGTCCTGGGTCAAGAGGGTGACTGCTGGAAGAACCTATGTCTGGCAATAGGACCCAGCAACATGCCACACAAGCAGGAGAACCACATCACCCCTTACATCCGGCCACCTATCTCCCCAAACTGCAACCCCCTTGATTATTATGTATGGGGCACAGTTGAGTGAGAGACTAACAAAATTCCTTGTAACACCAAAGATGAACTGAAGGCAAGGATTATGGCAGCATTCACCAACTTAAACAAGGAGGCTGTCCAGAAGAGCTGAGGAGATTCTGGAGGCCAGGGTTGAAGCCAATGGCAATTTTATTGAATACATTTACTCTTTTTCCTTACTTTTGGCTACGTCGGCCTGTTGTCTCTACATGATCATCCATATTGTAGGAGAGAAGATTTACACTTGCTTCACTCGTAGCATTTTTGTACCTATCGTTACTGAATTGTGGCAATTCTAAACATTGTGCTGTGAAATTTTACGAGTTGCTTTGTGATGACCTTCGTAATGTAAAGAATTCAACTGAACAATTAAGATGTGGAAAATATCAAAAATGAATTCTGCAGCTTCTTGCAAAGCAAAGTCTGGTGTGAGGTTGGTTGATGAAAATAGGCTCAGGTGTCAAATTGCAAACAGGATGTGTGTACCTTCTTGAAGATGAGGAGATGGATAAAGACGAAAATACAAGGATGCTGTTAGCTAAATATGAATCGACAAGCCTGGTGTTTATAATTAACTGAGAAAATATAATTAATAATTTGCCCAGACTTAACACATCCGAATCTGTTGACTTAAATAGGGACTCTGGAACCTTTTTAATAATCTCTTTCTCAAGTCTGGAAAAAAAATTGTTGGAATCTCTGCTAACCTTAGTTGTTATTGCAGCAGAAATTAAAAAAAGAAAAAGGGTTTTGGCACATCTCAGACTCGGATCTCATTCTCACCATAATTGTGTTTGAGAAACAGTTTGACTTTCAACCATGTCTCAATAACTCAAATGAGTTTTGAACTTTAAAGTATTTTTTTCCAAATTGGCATATTTTGATCTCCACATAATTTTATAAAAACAATTCCTTTGAGCCAATCCATATTGCCTGTGTATCAGGACCATCCATTAACTTGACAGGATCCTCAGAAAGAGACTCTCTTGTTATTACTTTGTTCTTCTGAGTCTTATGAAGTGATCTCCAAAAATGCTGGGTTCAAATCCCGTCCGTGCTTCCCGTCACTTGATTCCTCTATTTCTTTCGCTTTTTACTATTTTCACTTATTATTATGAAGTAAAATATTTTTCTGTCTGAATTTTTGGAATGAGGATTTATTTACATTATTTCCTGTCAAACTAATATCCCCATCTTTGTTGTTATCATCAAAATTTCAGCCGTTGTACTCTTTCTTCAGGTTTCTGTTGATCTGGGAGTCGGGGTGACTTTAAAGGGTTCAGTTTGAAATTCTTTGAGCATTACACAGATCAACAGGAACCTGGAGAAGGCTGGAGAGAACAATGGCCGAATCATTGTGATAACAAAGTTGAGGATATTTGTCCTACTGTAAATAATGTAAATATTTTTCTTTTTTTATTTTGCATGACTCTTTCTCTCATACTTTATTTCTCATTAATATACTTCTTAATTACATTTTTAATTTTTATTAAATGGCAATATGCACATAATCAAATGTAAATTTTCAAAACTTTCATTTAAAAAAACAAAAACAAAATAAGTTCTTGTAGCCTAATCAGTAATGTGTTGTTCCTGTCATATAAGGTGTTTTCCCCTGTCATGTGGTTGGTGTGATTTCAAATGTTGAAAGCTGATTCATTATTTTTGAAAAAAATGACTTGAGATGAAAAGATTAATTTGTTTCTTAAAAGAAAAAAATTCTTGAAGCCAGAATCGGTTGGTTTCATTCAGAATAATTGAGTTACTTCTTTAAAATGATGATTATGCATTTCAGTATCTTTTGCTGTCATCGATATAAAGTAGTTCAAATAGTTTAATAGCAAAAAAGAACAATTGAAACTCTTCCTCTTTAGTATGTAGGCAATCATGGCTCTCCACCACTTCCATTTCTTATCTGTTAATTACCATAACTTACTAGGAAAGTGGTTTCCTGGGCTTTTGATTTCAATGTTGTCATTTTTTTTAGACTGGCTTTCACTTAAGGCTATAGATAGTCTCTAATATAGTCTGCTATTTAACCCATAGCTGTGGTACAGGGAAGCAGGCCAGATTTTGAACTTGTCTCACTATTTCTACTTCCCTTGCTGATAACCATTTCATTAGTTACACATCCCGTTTGTTTTACAATCTCTAAAAATTATTTCTTGACACCAATTTTACAGCAGATTTTCAAATTAGTTAATCTAGAAATTTTAATTTATTAATGCTCACCTGTACCATTTTTGGGAAATTGTCCATTTCCTCCAGGTTATAGGCAAAAATAATACACTGTGTGACAGAGATGCCTCCTTGCATATACGACCCAGATAATGGTCAGACATTAATAGATGAAGAAGACATCAGTCCCACTATCGTCTTGCCATTATGTGGGAGATATTTCCGTCACACTTTGTATAATTAATAGCAGAGATAGATATATATATATATATATATATATATATAATGACATTTTTGTAACCCTATGTTCCTGTGTCATAAATTGAACTGTTGTTCAAAAGTAATGAAAAAGGCATTAGTTTGTTTTAGTTCTTGAAAAAGGTCACCCAAAACTGAAAATTTGATTTTACCATATACACAATAAGGATAAAAAATCAAAATATTTCAGAAGGTTTATTTTTCAATTTGCTAGTCATGTAATTTGATAGTACTTATGCATTTTTAAAAATTCATTTAACAGTTTATAACATACAAACTTAGCAATAAACAAAAATTGCAAACTTGCATATACAATTAGAAACAGACATCAACAAGTAAGAATAGCTATATAAAGAAAAATAATGTGGAATATTTAGCCTAATATAGAATTATTGTGTTTTGTTAGACAAAATCAATGTAAGCGGAAGTTTCTCCTTCTTTTTAACGATGTCAAAGATCTTAAAGGCACTTGGTTGTTGCCCATTCTGCACACTGATTTGTTTCCAGTCTTCATGGTTCTGGATTCCAAAATTTTTTCACAGTTTAATGCATTTTTTTTTCTTTTTCTTTGTGAACCTACAAGCTGCTACATAGCTTCTGATAATCATCTGCATTGTAGATTTGGTTAGTAAACCAATGGTCTGCCCATCTGTAAAAGATGAATCTTCAAATTTCAAGTAGCTGGTCTCTTTTCACTAGTAGAATCCTTTAACAACATTATCCACTTTTCCATTTGTTAGATTTAATGTTCCTAAGTTTTTTCATTCTTCAAAACAAGCACATGATATTCGTGGTCAGCAAAATGCAATGACCAATTTTCTAACTGTAGAGTTTTCTTTTTCTCTTAAGTTTAACAGCTTCTTTAATAATCTATCTGTAAATGCCAGATGGAGATGTCTCGATGTCAATCTCTTTTTGAGATAACTGCTGATAAACATTTGTTACTTTGCTGATTGATAAGTTTTTGTAGATGTTACTAATTTGCTTGCAGTTTTGGTTTGGATATACTTATTCCATTTTCTTGTGAATTGTTCTTCAGAATTTTTGGACTGTTTAGGTTCACTCTCTGGTCAGGTTTCCGGTTCACTCTCTGGTCAGGTTTCCGGTTCGCCCTCTGGCCAGGTCTCCGATTCACTCTCTGGTCAGGTCTTTGTTCAGAGATTATATACTCTGAAAGTAAAAAAAAAAATATCTGATTGCAAACTCAACACACTTTTCCCATTCAACATAACAACCCAACTAGTGCTCATGCTTATATAGTCCCACAAAATATGTTGTAAATTTCCAGAAAGTCATAGTACTACTATACTTGTATATGATTTTAGAAGTTTTATGTTGGGGATGACATTTTTTTAAAAATAAATTGAATTAAATCCTTCTTAATTATTTATGAAGGAAAGTTTATTGAATGACGATACAGGAAATCAATTATTTTACAAAAAGTCATAACCCATATATATATATATATATATATATATATATATATATATTACACACGCACTTCAACTGTTATTGCAGTGGATACTCGTATTTGAAATAGATGCACCACTTTTATTTTAAACATTATGTATTATATCTATTGGCGAATTCAAGAAATCCTAAAGAGAGTGTGCTCTCCAGCAGCGATCAAATTTGCATAACCATTTCTAAATCGCCTATATCAGATGTGAGTTTCCAGTATACATTTAGTGTATGAGACGTGTATACAAATGTAACAAATTGTGTGAAACGGGGAAAGGAATTCTTTTGATTGATTTTAATGCTGACAATGAATGTTTTGGGATTTTTGTTTTTAAATGCGCACTTGAAGGGAAAGGAAGGCAAAGAGAATAAAATTTATTTCTATGTATTATTCATATTTCAATTTGCCCCGTTATAAAAAGGGGGTTTCAGCTTTAAAATGAATACAAAGCTTGGTTTGAGGGTGTTCTGCTTCCAGCAGTTTTAATATCAATGCATTTTAGAGTTTTGATTTGTTTTTCAATATAATAAAAATTTGTTTGATTATTTCAAACTTTGTTGAGAATAAGAGGAGACTTTCTAAATTGTTCATAATTGTGATTTCAACTTTTTAAAAACTTTTTTTTATCAATATTGTCTTCTGTTTGTATTTTCTAGCATTTTCCTTATTTTTGCTGATCCACCCTAATTCCTTGTACTTAAATTGTTTGTTTTTCTGAATATGTCACACCTATTTGTTATAATGACTTGTTACAGTGATTAATTACATTTTGTGATACTGTATTGCTGACTCGGTCACTTATATTTGATACTGATTTAATATTATGATTGTCACTGGTTGACTGACAAATCTTGTAGCACAGTCTAATGACCCAAACATGACCACTTGCTCTATAAGGTGCCAGTCCATCATGTTCCTACAACAAACAAACAAACGCTCTTACTGGATTACGTAAAGTCAGTAAAAGATTGCTAAGCAATTTCTCTGAGATTTGGTTGTTTAACTATTGCAAATTAATTTTGGAAGTTTTTTCAGAGCAAACTTCTGGTCCAACACATCCCAGAAGTGTGTTTTTTTTTTTTGTTGTTTTTTTTTAATCAACTAATATAAGGCTCAAGAGTCAATCAAGATAGAAGGTTACTGAATGAGGTTGTTGTATGGGCATAAGAGGAGGAGAGTAAGTGCTGATTATGAGGATATATAGGATAGATAACAGTTGATCTATACTTGAATAGGTTAAAATTGTAGTTATCAAGGAATCATCCTATTTGGGAGTCTGTTCTACAAAGTAGCAATTCTTGGGAAGAACCTATCTGCCAATGGAATATGAAAGGAATTCGACCCTGTGTAGTACGTGGCACGATGGGTCTCAGCTTTAAAGGTCTGAACTGGTGGAACTAAAGAATGTTGCAAATCTGAATATTCGCCATGGAAATGGTGATAATTTGCAACTTTTTGTCTGTGGGGAAAGGGGCTGTAAGGTTGAAAATAATTCATCACCCAAAAGGCCATGTAAATGTTTTTGTCAATGGTGGAAAGTGAGGTTTGGACAGCTTCAGCTCATATATGGCAACAATATGCCATTTTGGGTCTGATCTGACTCTTGTAAAGATAAATCATGGCAGGAGGAGCCAAGTGCTTCCTTGAGCAGTACAGAGAGGATTCTTGAGGACTGGAGTGACCTTGTATCCCACAAGATGGTCAAAGCAAGGAGCTTTCATTATGATTGGAGCCTCGATGAAGATATATCTGGAGGGTGGGAATTTGGTGGTCAGGACAACGTGGTGCAATTTTCTTAATGTCTTCTAAAACCATTCTTCTACAACTTGTCTATAGTGGCAGGGCACATTTTCCTGCTGAAAGATGCCATTGTAGGAAACTTGCAGTTAATGGTATTTAACCGTTATCACTCTGTATGTGACTTCATTTGCGGTACAAAAAGTTTATCCTGCCTCTGAAGGTGACCCTGATCCCTGAATTTGAATTTCTTAGTTGTGTTGTCATATCCTGCTATGGCAACAGAAAACACCTTTGAGTGAAATTAACAATAAGGTTACTGCAATTGAGAGGCGTTGAAAAAGAATGCAGTGGAAAGGGATGTAATATTAATAATGCAGGGAGCTAAAGGTTAATCATACCCAAGAAGGTTGTATGCAACAAAATAGTTAGAAATAATAATATGCCGTTTTTTTTCTACCAGTTTTATAACAATACATCATGGTGACCTCAAGGGATGTGAATTTGAATCTCATTCATTTTCAATTCAATTTTTTTGCCATGAGAAAATGAAGTGTGTGTTTCAATCATCTTTATACGTTGGGTTTAACTTTTTGTGTGTGGGTTTTTAAAAAAAAAAAAAAAACACGAAGAATATGTGTATTTTTTGATGAAATACTGTTACATGTTTTGCAGTAGATGTGGCAAGTATACACAACTGCACTTTGAAGGCTATTAATATTTTCTAAAGAAACAAACAAGTCAAAGATAATGGCATGTTTTTTTAATTTTTTTTTTATTATTATTTGTTGCCTCCTGCCGACATTGTTTGCCTCAACTATTTTTTTTTTCCCTCTTTTCACAGCTGGATGATGTAGATACATCACGATTATTACATGAAGATGTCGTCCTTTCTAGCAGTACTGGCACACATGATGACTCCCCTACAACCACAGAACATATCGGTCAAGACTTGATTCTTGCAAGTCCAGAAGCTGAACGGTGAGAACCTAAGATTTTTTTATTTTATTTTTTTATAAATCTTCTCTTTGATGAGACAATAATTCAATGTCTACTAGTAGTAGTTCCTCTAGTGTTTAAGGTGCTGTAACAGGTTTCATAACTGACCTAGGGGTTGGGGAATTGTCACAGAATTACAAAAAATTTTAAAGAAAAAATAGGGAATAGAAAATAGTAACATTTTTAAGAAAAATCTTTGCTAAAAATCATAGGCTTCACACAAAGCCATTTTTAACAACTGAGAAAGCCATCGTATACAGCTGACACTTTATATAGTCCTGAACAGGTTTGGCACCATGCATGACTTGAGATTGAAAATAAATGCTGAATGTTATTTATGTGATATGTTTTCTAGGATTAGTAAAATTGGAATAAAAATATCTACTTCTTTCAATCCTGAACGCATGGGCCAAAGTATTTGTGCCTCTAATGTCAGCTGGTAGCGTGTCCACCTTTTTGCCTCTAATGTCAGCTGGTAGCGTGTCCACCTTTTTGCCTCTAATGTCAGCTGGTAGCGTGTCCACCTTTTTGCCTCTAATGTCAGCTGGTAGCGTGTCCACCTTTTTGCCTCTAATGTCAGCTGGTAGCGTGTCCACCTTTTTGCCTCTAATGTCAGCTGGTAGCGTGTCCACCTTTTTGCCTCTAATGTCAGCTGGTAGCGTGTCCACCTTTTTGCCTCTAATGTCAGTTGGATATTTTATTCAAATAAAAATGTTTCTATTTTTTAAAATTTTTGTCCATTCAATGTTTTAAGCTATTCCAGGACACAGCTATATACTAGATATTTTCTGTCTGTTACACAATGTCCCAGAATCAGGGATTTGGCTGGGAACTTGTGTATTGCCATTCTTGGAGCAACTTAGACATTGAGATTTTATTACAGACTTTCTTATTGCATTGATGGAGACACAGATAATGTAATGTCAAGGTACACCCACTTCATTTTATATACACTATATATGGCCCCTTTGTGTGGAGGAGGGGTGTATTCAACATTTGATAATTTTGCAGCAATTCATGCTTAAAGGTTTTAGGCAGTTTTGATCAACATTTCTTTTCATGGTTAGCTGTAAGGAAGCGTAAATGGAAAACTATCCTACACGTCCGTGAAATAATAACAATAATATTTATTAAGAATTTATTACAGGAAATATCAAGTTTTACGGAAATATTGTTGACAATTATGTATTTAGTTACATAACAAATAAATAAAAATATAAATTTTGATGCTATATTCGATTTGTTGTTGGGTATTTTTCATTTTCTCTTTTGTTATTGGCAGCATTTTAGAATACTTTGACTGCAATGCTAAGTTTCCTAAGTTGAGCAAACTGGAGCTATCTCGTTTATGCTTTGTTACCTCTCTTTTCCATCGTTGTTTTTTGAGTGCTCTGTTACCTCTCTTTTCCATCGTTGTTTTTTGAGTGCTCTGTTACCTCTCTTTTCCATCGTTGTTTTTTGAGTGCTCTGTTACCTCTCTTTTCCATCGTTGTTTTTTGAGTGCTCTGTTACCTCTCTTTTCCATCGTTGTTTTTTGAGTGCTCTGTTACCTCTCTTTTCCATCGTTGTTTTTTGAGTGCTCTGTTACCTCTCTTTTCCATCGTTGTTTTTTGAGTGCTCTGTTACCTCTCTTTTCCATCGTTGTTTTTTGAGTGCTCTGTTACCTCTCTTTTCCATCGTTGTTTTTTGAGTGCTCTGTTACCTCTCTTTTCCATCGTTGTTTTTTGAGTGCTCTGTTACCTCTCTTTTCCATCGTTGTTTTTTGAGTGCTCTGTTACCTCTCTTTTCCATCGTTGTTTTTTGAGTGCTCTGTTACCTCTCTTTTCCATCGTTGTTTTTTGAGTGCTCTGTTACCTCTCTTTTCCATCGTTGTTTTTTGAGTGCTCTGTTACCTCTCTTTTCCATCGTTGTTTTTTGAGTGCTCTGTTACCTCTCTTTTCCATCGTTGTTTTTTGAGTGCTCTGTTACCTCTCTTTTCCATCGTTGTTTTTTGAGTGCTCTGTTACCTCTCTTTTCCATCGTTGTTTTTTGATTGCTTTCTTCCAGTCATTTTGATGGACAATAGAGAAATTCTGAAATTTAGAATAATCATGATCCATTTTAAAAATAAAACCTGTAAAAAGGAATGTTTTAAATTAATATACGACCAAAAATAAAATACTTTTGACAAAAATCCTTAATGATTTCACCGTAATTATATAACAATAATGTAATGAGAATGATATTCCGCAGACAAATTTATGGTTTATGTTACCTCGTCACATTTGCATGGGATTTTCTTTTCCTTGCTTCAGCCTTGGCTCTTTTGATTGCAATCTAGTCCTCTGTTGGCAGAGATTTCTTTTTGGGAGGCATACTGCTGCCGTAATGCGATAGGCAACAATAAACTACAGAAGAACTTAAAATTGATCACTGCGTGTTGTTTAAGTATTGCATATTAAGCTTACTTTTTAATAGTTCAATGATAATTCTTCTGCCGCCACTTAATTTAAAGACAGTTTGATGTATGTAGGTCTTTACTTTCTGTACAAACAATTATTTTTATTTCATGGGTGACTTTTGCTGGATTTCTCAATTTTGATTATTTCCAAATTTATTTCAAAGTTATAAAAATTGTTATTGTATAAAAAAGTTTGTCACAAAAAATCACTGAAAACAATCAGAGTAATGAAAACTTGGGAATCTCAAATTTCAGGATTGCCGGCCTGGAATGTTTTTAATTTGCTCATGGAATCAGCCGGATTCCAAAATGGTATGATGTGTTGGGCTACGGCCTCTAGGAATAAAGTTGAAAAAGTGGGACACATTCACATTTATTTATATTGATAGTTTCATGACCAACCTGGAAAAAGGAAAAATCATGAAATTTTGGTTAAATGTTGGGGAAATCAGGGATTTTTATAATGCAACTTGACATGCATTGAATGGTATATTATTTATTTTTTTTTTTTAGATTGAAACTTTGAAAATAAATACTAAATACTATTCATATATGTACTTGTTTTCTAGGATTAGTAAAATTGCAATAAAAATGTCTCCTTTTTTTTTTTTTTTTAAAACTCATCTCTAGCACACTATATACTTAGTCACCAGTCTGTTATGCAATGTTCCAAAATCAGGAAATTTCAGTGGAAATTTTCATGGAATTTTATTCAATGATTCGTTTTGGTCTCCTGTGGATGTTTCCATTCAACACGGTTAATAAGCTTTTTTCTTTTTCATTTAAAACAACAAAAACTCAAATCAATACACTGTCTTATTGCATTGATATATTTCTGATGGATGCAGCAAGTTAATTGGGCAGGTTACTCAATTCCTACTCATTTCTTTTTCATTCACTTGGCACTAATGCCCTTGAAGGCATGAATTTATCCTCCTCCAGCTATGGGTTAAACCTACATTAGTCACATGAGGTGTTTTATTACTCCAAAATTTTAAAAGTAATTGTAATTCCAAGTTGGCAACTTGTTTCTTTTACTCCCTCACACTACTCTCCTGACTTTGAAGTTGTGTAGCATGCAATGTGGCACAGTTGTAGTTCAGTTGTCATGGGAGGCAGACATCACTTTGTTTTCTTTTGAGTGTCCTGTTACTCCACGTGACTAACCAAGAGAAGTTTGCATGAGTTGCACAAATTGCGAGAATTGTAGCGAACGGTGTTGAATCTGAATGAGCGGTAATGGTTATATAATGAGCTCACACTGAGTTTTCTTTCCATTTCAATTCATGAAAATATATTTTGTCTATTTTTGACGAATAAAACATCTCTCTATTATTTTATTGGTCGGTTTCACCTACAATTTATTTAGGCAACAAATTTATTATAATGTTCAATTCGATGGATAATTATATCTTCAGATCAAGTTTTGATTTAATGTCTGTTGGAACAGAGATTGCTGTTATGTTTTTCAGCAGTTCGATAATATTTGACATAATTGTAACACGATAAGAATTTTCTCTATTGGGGTGTGTAAACTTGGGAAATCCGAGGTGACTAAGGCAGGGTTAGATGGTAAAGCAGATTGGACTCTCTTGCTTGGTCCTAACCAATGTAGGAGAAGGAAAACTGAATTCAAATCCCTTGAAGAAGGATGATTTCCATCAGGTTATTTTTCCCCCGACACACCATTACAACACTACATCTTGTGATTTTACAATCCTAATGAATTATAGGAATTTGTCATTGATTGTTTTATTACGTTTTATCAACCTTTTTGCAGGTTATTTAAAGCCAGAAAATATTTTTAGATTGTATGACTTTTTGGGAGATAATAATGATGAATTGCTGATACAAGTCCTACTAATTAACCCATAGCTGGGGGAGTAGGTTGATTAGTACCTCTTCCCAAAGGTATTTGTGCATAAGTGAATACAAAACCAACTGGAATTGGAACTCTGCTTACCAATTCACAGCTGTTAACCCATTACACCACCTTCACATATCCAAGCTTACAGCACCTGGTATTCCCAAGCAGTCACTCATCTAGGGTTAATGTTGCTTAACTTTGGTGGTCATATGAGAACTGGTGTTATTCTTAGTGGTTGGTGCTGGCTTCTTTTACTTCCTGATTGGTCAATAATCCATTCCTCTTGTTTTTGAGTCACTGTTGAGTGATGTCCGTCGTCATCAATGATTTTGCTAAACATTAAATCTGAACCCAATCATATTAATAATATGGTCTATAATTTTGCATGGTAACAAGAAACTTTAGACTTTCAAAATTGATCTCTTCTTAATTTTTCACAAATGAAAACCTAAGAATGAGCAAAATCATCAGATTGTGTTAATAACGAAGTCAGGAATCATTCTTTGCTGCTGTGTAACCAAAGCACAAATGGTTTTGTGTTATTTAAGAAGATGGGCACTGTGAAAAAAATTGGTTGCATTAGGAGATGCAAAGAATGAGGAATTGGTCTGAATGATTTATGGAAAAGCATCTGCATAAGTAATTACCAATCTATCTATTTTTCTTTCTATAAATTCAGTGTCTTTTGTGTTTTTTTTTCCAGTGAGGCTTTGGCTGAACAGTTGGATTCAATCCAAGTTGATCTGGATGATTTGCAAGGCATGCTGTCAGATAGCAGTGGCAGTTATAACCTAGATACCAACACACTCCTTTCTGTAAGTTATCAGCTTCTTTTGGCAGGCCTGAATTTGAATAGTTTCATAAACTATATACACTGTTGAATGTTTAAATAGAAACAATACTTAATTTTTTTCTTTTTATTTCTCCTTTCTCTTTCTCTCGTCCTTTCTCTTTCTCTCGTCCTTTCTCTTTCTCTCGTCCTTTCTCTTTCTCTCGTCCTTTCTCTTTCTCTCGTCCTTTCTCTTTCTCTCGTCCTTTCTCTTTCTCTCGTCCTTTCTCTTTCTCTCGTCCTTTCTCTTTCTCTCGTCCTTTCTCTTTCTCTCGTCCTTTCTCTTTCTCTCGTCCTTTCTCTTTCTCTCGTCCTTTCTCTTTCTCTCGTCCTTTCTCTTTCTCTCGTCCTTTCTCTTTCTCTCGTCCTTTCTCTTTCTCTCGTCCTTTCTCTTTCTCTCGTCCTTTCTCTTTCTCTCGTCCTTTCTCTTTCTCTCGTCCTTTCTCTTTCTCTCGTCCTTTCTCTTTCTCTCGTCCTTTCTCTTTCTCTCGTCCTTTCTCTTTCTCTCGTCCTTTCTCTTTCTCTCGTCCTTTCTCTTTCTCTCGTCCTTTCTCTTTCTCTCGTCCTTTCTCTTTCTCTCGTCCTTTCTCTTTCTCTCGTCCTTTCTCTTTCTCTCGTCCTTTCTCTTTCTCTCGTCCTTTCTCTTTCTCTCGTCCTTTCTCTTTCTCTCGTCCTTTCTCTTTCTCTCGTCCTTTCTCTTTCTCTCGTCCTTTCTCTTTCTCTCGTCCTTTCTCTTTCTCTCTTCTCTTTTTTTTTTTTTTCAAAAAGGCAGTTTTTAATCTTTTATTCATTTAATGAATTTGTAAAATTGTTTCCAGAGTATGACTTTAAATTTCCTTCCCCTCCCCAGCACATTATTGAATTGAGTTTCTTATCGTTTATTTCTTTATTGCTTTTTTAATCTATAATTCACCCCCCCCCCACTCTCTCTGGCACAAAAGAAGCATCAAGTGCTACAAATGCTTGTAGGTATTTAAAAAAAAAAAAAAGTAAAAAAGAAAAGTGGTTGATGACAAAAGAGGAAATGGAATCCATAATTACTTCACAATTATTCATTCTGCAGTAAATACAGTTTTTTAAATTACACTAAAAAGAAGGCTTAACATTTTTGTTTACAATTAACGCTTTTTAATTTTCAATTTTTTTTTCTGATATTCAAAGATTTCTCTAATTAAACTTTTTTTTCTTTTTCTTTTTTTTTTACTAAAAACTTAAATACTTTGATTCTTCATTCCGATGGATAGAGAAGATATTTGCTCTCCCCATAAAACATGACCAATCCCCGCCACCCCCACCCCGTTTTTATCTGCAAGTACATATGTACATTATTATTATTATCATCCTCTGACTCTCCTTTCAGTTTTTTGGACAAGATACAACACCAAGCATTCCAAGTGGTGGCTGGCAAGATACAGTAATATTCATTATAATTTCCTTGTATACCTTTTTGTGTGAATGTGTAGATAAAGTTTGTTTTTATTTTGTTCAATATTAAGGAATTGTCATCATTTGAAATGACAGTATTGTAGTTGGTTGTAAAATGTGGTCGGAGCATTATAGGATGATTTCAATTATTCTAATAGCAACTCAAAAAACTATCCGCTTAATACTAAAGACTAACGCGAGTGTTCAGCATTTTTCAGATTTCTAAATATCTAAAATGAATACAAACCTACTTTGTCAGCATCTTCATAAAGCAATTGACACAATCTTCAGTTGATCCAGGAATGTTGATTCTGGTTTGCACACACACTGAAATTATTTTCAACCATTATTTTTTTTTAGTTTTGGATATTGTGAAAATGCATGCTTTCATGTTGTTTGTGTTTGTTTGTGTTTGTTTTTTTTTTTTTTGTTTTTTTTTTGTTTTGGTATGTTAATTGGAATTGTGAAGATAATTGTATGAGTTTTGTATGTGTCAGGGGGAAATTTATCTTTTTTTTTTTTTTTTTTTTTTTTTTTGTTACAGCATTCTTTGATTTTTGAATATTACAGTGAGAGTATTAATTATGCATGTCCGTTTTGATATCGGAAATTTAATATGGCATAAAAACAACGTAGTAAATTTATGGCGGGAGGCTTTAAGCTGTTTGTTTTATGAGTCTCTCTTAAGATAATCCACTGAAATATTTGAGGTTTATGGTATTTAAAGGAGGCCTGCAGGTGGGGGGGGGGAGAGATAATTTTGAACCAAACACTTACAAAACCTTTGTATTCACTGGCATTGACTTGAATTTTTAGGAAACTAATAACTTTGATCATTGTTTTCATCGATGTGCATAAAAATAGTTTCTTTTAATAACAAGAATCTCAATACAGTTAGAAATTGGAAAACAAACCTTTTAACTGCACAAGGTCATTAATGGGTTCAAAATTCTACATTAAATTTCAAGTTTTTTTTATTTCCCTCGTCATATTGTTTTCGTTTTGCTACCGTGATGATCATTTTTATCTAAACTTATTAAACTTTGTATACGCTTGTCTTGAACTCTTTTTATAAATACTTATTTTTTTATTTTTACTTAATGAAGATTGCATAGTGTCACTTACACTGATTTTCATTTTCTTTTTTATCCCAGAATCTTAGAAATAAATCTATAAAAGATTTGAGCAGATAATTTGCTTTACATGGTTCACATTTAAATTGTTACTTGACATTAACGTCTTCCACTTTTGATTGTGGCGATGTACAGGCATAAACACAAATTAATTTCTATTTGTAGCTTCTCAATGGATTGGAGGAGGAACAACAGGCAAAATCATCAAATGTTACAGGTTTGTAAAAGAAAAATCAAAATTTCCTTTATACTATGAAATTGTATGGAAGGGGTCTATTGTATGTTTACAAGGGAATAAAAACAGTAATTAATGCCACAGCAATAAATGAATAAAAGCTCAAATCCAGTTTCCGATCTATTTAACTGTTTATTCAGGGGTGGGGTAGCTAAGTAGGTGACAACTAGAACAGCTTCTGCCATATCAGACGAGTAGATCAACTTTTTTTTCCTTCAACCAGCAAGAATTCTGTCCTCTTCCCATTTTTAGATTATGACATGACTGGTAAGACTGTTTATATAAGCAAACAGAAACCTGTAACTTCTGATCAAGTACCAAGTCTTCATTTGCTTACCTATTATTTTTATTTCTTTTTGGTCAACTGAGTGGCTGTTTTGAAGAGCCTCTAATGCAGGTCATTAAAAAACAAAAAATCCTTAAGACTGGTTGTGCGTGTGAAATCAAAGAGCAAAGTTTGAATTCCAGCCAAATTCTTTCAATTTACTTATACCATTACGAAAGGTGAGAATCTCTTTTCTCCCTTAGCTATGGGTTAAATAGCAGGACAGACTAGGTTCTGTAGCCTTGGCTGTCAAACAGTCTAGAGATTGACTCAAAAAAATTGCTCATCTCCCAGCAAGCCATGACCCCCTTGTGTGGATGCATTTGTTCATCATGATATATATTATGCCTTTAAATTCCTTGAGGAACATAGAGCCACAAGATATCATTGCAGTTTCTATAACAAACCAGTTTTTTGAGTGAGTAGGTTGTTAGTCTACTGCATAACTCCCAACCTGGAGGATCAGGTTTTGAATTCAGAGTTGTCTTTCTCCTAGACCAGTTGCCACCCAAGGCTATTTACCCATAACTGGGAGAGAAGAGGATTCATACCTTTCCCAAGGGTATTAGTGTGTAAGTTTTTGTAATGGATTCGATTGGAATTCGAACTCTGCTCTCGGATTCTTCAATCCGAGCCGCTATCCATTACTCCGTCGTACCTCCTCATCTGTTCATTAAATAGTAAGTGAAATTCTTCAGCCACAAGTGAGAAAACTGATTTCTTTTTAAGACTGAGACAAAATCATTTACCATCCCCCCTCTTCTTCTACGTGGGTGGGGTGTAGAAATCATGTCAGAATTCTTTTGTCATTACTTTTTTTTGTAAAAAAAAAAAACAAAAAAAACTGAAATTTCTCTAAATTTGGAAATACCTGTTCTAAAAATTATCAAGAATGTTTTTCTTTTTAGGTTGCGAATTGATCCAGTATACGCCTGCTGACTTGTCATGTTGGATGGATGATCCAACCAATGTAGAAAGTGATGATGATGATATCTTGAATACACAACTGAACACACCAGAGGCTCTTGATAAAGAAGTGGAATTGCCGTCGTCTACAGGCAAGCGAAAAAGTAAACGGCCAATGCGAATATTGATTTCATAATTAACAAAAGATAGGAATGAAGAAAAAGTCTCCAAAATATGTAGGGTGGGAGAAATATTTTCTCTTTTCTCTCTCTCTCTCTCTTCTTTTTTTTTTTTTTTTTTTTTTCCTCTCATTTTGGCTCTGTTTGCCTTGAATATCTTTATCCCTCCAATTCGCTTTTCTTACTGACTTTTTCATTATCATTCATATTTTCTTCCTGCCATTATCTCTCATTTTGGATTTGTCCTTTCTCTATCCAGTATCCACCCCCCACCCCGTTTTTTTTCTTCCAATCAATCATTTGATATTGACACTGTAAACCTTCTTTCTCCCCCCCCCCCCGGCGTCCTTCTCTCTTTTGTCATTAACACTTATTATATTTCCCTCTCTTTGCCACCATTAACTTAGGATTTGATTTCACCCCCCCCCCCCCCCAGTAGTCTCTGGCATTCTTTCTGACATCCTTATCACTGTATCTTTGGGTGTCTCTCTTTCTTCTGCCTCACCCCCTCTACTGTGGTCTATCCGTTTTTATCTCTTTTACTTTCTCCTTTATCGTTCTAAGACATTTAAAAGCTGGCCAAGAAGCTCCTTTAGAGAAAAGATCAGACTTACCCACCTGAGAAAGTCCTCGAGCCAAATGTCTGCTTAGAAATTATTTCTAAGCATATTTGAATTATTTTCAGCAACACTTAAATCACATTTGAATACTTACCTGTCTATTTACCAGTTGGTTGTCATTGACTATTAACTGCAGGGTTAGTAGGACATTGTGACTAATTGATGCAATTGCCATTAAGTACACTTAGTCGGCTAACACGTCTGGACTAAAACTGACAACTTTTTTTCTTCAGCAACATTTTTGGAAGGAGCTTGATAAAAAAATGAGAAAAAGATGTTTGTTTTATAAACAAATCAAGAATGAGCCGAGATGTGTTTGCACTTTGGATAAAAAGCAAGGGGGGTATTCATTTATTTTAAAAAAATGCAAAACAGACCCTGCAAAAATAAAAAAAAAATAAACCCTGCCAAAAATAATAATAAAAAAATAAATAAGAGCAAAAAAAAAGAAGCCAAAAAAAGAAAAAAGAAAAGAAAAAAAAAGTGCTCTTACCAGCCAGTCAGCTGTAACAGATTTTACAGGCATTTTGGAATAAAATGGCTTGCATTAAATTAGGTTTTAGTTGTATTTTTAGATTATTGGGAGGGAAACTTGAAACTTTATTTGACTATTTAGTGTTGATTACAGCAAAATTATAAATGCATTGATAAAGCATTTCTGCACAATTCCTTTTTTACTTTTTTGTTTTACTTTTTCGTTTTACTTTTTCGTTATTTCAAACCAATTATTTTTGCAAAATTTTGAAATTTTAGCTTTACTTTTAAGAAGTTTTTCTTCTTTTAATCAAAAATGCTCATTGATGAAAAGTTCATTACAGGACACAGACAAATGTATATATATTTTTTATCTGCAAAATAGATGTGCCATTATAATTTATTACACCTGTTACTTGTATGCTTACCTCAATGTTTTCTTCTTTTGGTCTGTCTACAGGTGCTTCATAATTTGTCCCTGCTTATTCTAATTCTAGAGCTGCATTGTCTTTTTAGAATGTATCGACTAAAATCTTGCTCAAACAAAAATTGATGAAAACGAACTGTGAGCAACATTTTGCTTCTAATATAAGAAATCTATCTTTGACCTTATCGATAAATACCTTGGCATTTTCTTTATTGAACACTAGACCTAATTTTTGGCTTAATAATTGCAGTAAGCTCCTGGAAGGTGTTTTGGTGCTTGAATATTTCAAAACAGTTTTTTTTTTTTTTTTCCACTTCATATTCCGATAATATTAAGAGAGAATATGTAAATTCTGATTATTTTTTTTAATAATATTGACACAAGATCAAATCGGAACCTAAATATTGAAGAATTATTAGCCTAAGTCACTTAACTGTTGTCAAACTTGAAAATATGCTAACATTATTGATATATGCATATTTTTTTTTAAATTTATTAATATCGAACATTTTTTTTCCAAAACGCATACACAAACATTTGAAGTTTATAATTACTTTTCTTCCAGTTATTTATTTTTTTAATTTAATTTAAAAATTGGAGTCCTGATATAATGTACATTTTTAATCAAAAAAAAAAAAAAAAATTACATAAATTATGTTTGGTTATTCTTAATTCAAGATAAGTAATTACAAACCTCAAATGTTTAGGCGTGTGCTTTTGAAAAAAATTTACATAAAAAAAAATATTTAAATCTTCAACATTAATAAATTTAGAAAAAAAGAAAAGAAAAAACTATGCAGATCTCAATGACGTTAGCCTATTTTCAAGCTTGACATTTTGTAAATGACAGTTAAGTGACTTATCCTAAAGCCAATAACTCTGTAAAAGTCAGGGATCGATTTGATACTCAATCAGTATTATAAACAAGACCCCCTCCTAAATAGATAAATCATTATTTTCCAATTCTGACAAATGTTGCATTCTTAGGAAATCCCCGAAGAATGCTAATCTACAAAAATTACCCCCCAATTTTTCCAATTTCTTTTTTTATTCTTATGTGCGGAAGATTAAGTATTGCTGAAAATGATTGCAAAAGCTTCTCTCTCGATGATGTTTCAGCTTTCACTTGAATAGTACGAGATAAAAAGCAAGTGAATATCTCTTTGAAAGCTGCACCCTCTCTCTCCTAAATATTAATGCTCAAAGTTTCACCATTTCTGTTACTTCCTGTATTAATGTTGTCATATATTATGGAAGGAGTGGGTTGAACATTGAGAGCCAATCTTTTAAGGTGGGGGGTTGAATACAAAACTATTTAACGTTATTTTTTCTGAAGATATCTTTTTAAAGAAGATATAGCCACTTTGAGCAGCGAGATAGTGGCTTTTGTTATCGGTCATGTTAACAACACTAAAGTAAATTTAATTTCTAGGTTTCATATTACTAAGTTTATTACCTGACAAATAGTTGTGTTTTTCCTATAGGCTATCAGTCCCATGACAGTTCCCGCCATATATCTTGGTCAAAATAGACCTGACGGAGACCATCCTTCTTCAGGTTAGAACACAGCTGATGTCCTCTGGTTTGATGGCTTGCCTTGATCACAGACTTTCAAATTCTGAAATGAATATTAAGTAGTTAAAATTCAGTGAGGCTATTAGGATGAAAAGAATTTTAGCTGATGGCTGGCTTGCAAGTCAATATTAGATCAATATTAATTGGGTTACCATGGAGAAGGGGGGGATGATAATGCGAGACCTGAAAAACCACTCCTGATCCTTGGCTAAAAAACATCATATCACTGAATTGTGCCAGAACAGAGAATCTTGGTGATCTCTCAGAAAATTTAAATTTAATTTGTTACTTGTCTATATTTCTGAGGTATTGTAGTCACATTATTTACATTGTTAGGACTGTTGTCCTCATTTTTATTGCCATCTTCACAATGTTTCGGCTGTTATACATTCTGGCCTTCTTCAGGTGATTGGAATTTCAAACTGAACTCTTTATTTCATTCACTGGGGTAGACTGTTCTAGTTCCACATGACATGCCTCTTCAAGATGTCTCAGTTATCTCTTCCCTTTTAAATCAACTCTTCAAAAAAAAAAAAAAAATCAAGTTTTTTTTTTGTTCATCACTCCAGTAGCCAGGTATTGAACTCATAATTCTTTGGGTCAAGTCACTGGATCCAACCAATGCTTTTATCCATATGGCTCAGTGGATAAAAGTGTTGGTTGGATCCGCTACAGAGACATGTGACCTCTCAGGCCCATGAGGCATCACATGTGGAACTAGAACAATTTACACCAGTGGCCAAAATAAAGGGTTCAGTTCTAAATTCCAATTATCTGAAGAAAGTCTGAGCGTACTTTTGAATATGGCAATAGTAATAATGTTAATGCGTTACTTCTGAAACAGGCAATCTGGCATGCCCATCAATTAATAATTTTGAAACATGGGCTTTATTCAGGGAGAGGTTGCTGAGTTTGTGAACTTACGGTCTCCAGAAAATCATTCTGAATATGAAGCAAATTATGTCTGGTTTCTTTCAACCGAATCGGAAGTTAATTTCAAGCAAGTGAGAGTTAATGAAATTTGCTGTAATTTATTGTTGTAATGTTATCTTTGTTCAAAAAAGCTGGGAATTAGTAAGGCTGTAGTTAGAGTATCGAAGGAGATGTGGTAGGGAAATAAAACAAAGAGGTTTATTAAATACTCATACATAGAACTGAAGAAAATTTAATGTGGCTAGTTGCCATATTTAAAAGGGGGGGGCAGCCCATTGTCCCTATAATAGGGAAGAGCAGGAAGTATGCTGAATCCTACTCTACAACATTTTTATAAAAATACTTCACAGATAAAATAGTTGAAAAAAATATATTCTCATGACCAGACATTTTTTTTTTTTTTTTTTTAATGCCATGTCCTTTCAGGATCTAGGTGATCATGGCTCTCCACAGATTGTTTCTTTATCTGTGAATTACCATGACTTCTTGGGGAAAACATAGTGGAGTGTTGGTAGATTCATGCCTTTTACTAAAGTCATTTGTGCAAAAGTCAATGCAACAATCTAGATGCAATTTGAACTCTGCTTGGCAATTTTTTTTTTTTTTTTGTGTGCAGATAACAGATGTGGGTAGCATGATGGCTAAAATGCATGATTGGTGTTTATTTGGCACAACACTGCCCCCCCCCCCCCAAAAAAAAATGTTGTCTGGCATTAAAAAAAAAAACATGCATTGTTATGTCTAAGATAGGAGTTCTAAACAATTTGTTTTACTTTGCATTAGTCAAGTTTTTAGCTATGGAAGACATTTTGCAGTAACCATCAATGATAAGACTCGGTAAATAAAATGCTGCTCTTGCAAGACTTACTCAAATTTATCATTTAAGTATTGTTGAGATTTAGAAGAGATTTTATATATATATATATATATATATATATATATATATATATATATACATACATGTCATTCACAGACAGTACTGTTTCGCTGTATCACAGCTCCTCAGTGCGACTAGACTTCCGAATGCCTCAAGCCAGGATTGAAACACAACTAATTTGGTGTCAGGGAAATGTAAGTGAATGTAATGGATCAGACTGGAATTTGAACTCGGCTCTCCGATTCCTCAATTCACAGTGCCTCACCCACTCTAATTAAATCCTGTGTGAGTTGTCTGGCTGTTTAATTCTAAGAACTGAGCTGCTGTATCGTCATACGTTGAAAACAGCAGCAAAGTTGTCTGTCTCTGATCAACATATGGCTCCCTAGCCTTCTAGCTAGGATCAATGTACTCTCTGCAAGTTGTTACATACACAATTAAAATGCAATATATAATGGCCAGCTACTCTCATTTTCCCAAGCACACTGATCTATGTTTATTCAACACCTGTGGGGTGTGTGTGTGTGTGTGTGTGTATATATATATATATATATATATATATATATATATATATATATATATAATGTGTGTACGTGTGTATTTATCTAGATAGAGAGCAAGCATAATTTGTCATGAGCAGCAGTTTGAAAACTGCCTGTACAGGAATCCTTTGATTAGCGCAGCTATGTACATCAGTAACCATAAAAAAAAAGAAGTATTATGAATGTACTAATTGAATTTTGGTATATAAAAATTTTAGTGCATTAATTGAGGGATGTCTGTATGCTCAAAACCCTCTGTCATGATGACTTGTGACTTTGTGCCAGCACAACCCAATTTCACTCATAAATCTTGGGTCAACGTGTGGTATAGTTTTCAAACATTTTCCAAAGCTGCAACACTGTGGGATCATTACATCAAGAAGTCATCTTCCTAATAAATTAACCATGATGAGATTTGCGGAATGTGACTGCTTTAATGAGTGTACAAGGGTCAATTGATAAGTAAGGTCTCCCACTGTATGGCATTACTTAATACTGGCAATGAAACATGTCTAGCTTTTATTGTCTGTAAAATCCTGTTCAGATGTGTTAATTAGTCCTGAGCCTTGTCCAAATTACTGCGGAAGCATCAATCAGTGATAGAATATTTGGCACTAGAAGGTTTTGCTTGTCACTCAAAAGTCGGATATAAAAGGACTGAAACTGTCAAAGAGCACATCTGCGGAATAAGGTTTCAAAGGAGATATGGAATTGCAGTTGGTAAATATTGAAAAGCTTGAAGTTTACACCTGTTGCATCCCCTCACCATCTATATACAGACCTAGACTGACACCATCAGATATTTCTTTTAATTTTTTTTCTTTCTGCTTGTCCCTGAAATTGTAACAGGCCAAAGTTGCTGGGCACAACAAAAGCTAATGCAAAACTTTCTCCATGGCCAACGCAATGAAAGTTTTAAAAGAAAAAGTGACACCCAAAATGCTATGTTGAAAAACCTGCTTGTAATTTTTGAAGAGAAATAAATTTACTTGATTTTGATGCCACTTTCATTATTCTGTCTTGTCTGAAACTTGTTTCATGAGATTGGCGACGTTCCTTATCACCCAACCCTCTGATTAATCCACACGCCATCTCTTATGATAAATAGCCCGAATGGTTTTACAGCATCGTTAATGGCTATTCCAACTTTTACTTCATTTGGATCGGAAGGAAACTGATTTTTTTCTTTCTTTTCACATGTAAAAATGCCAGATTCAGTCCAACACGAACATCATCTGGACACAATGTCGAATATAAAGTCATTTTTGTTTTATATTATTATAGATCCCGCTCTGTACTTAGCATCTAAGTTTTGTGATAATGACAATTTTTGTAGAGATTATTATCAGGAACTATTGTGGAAACAATGGAGAGTGAAATGTGAAAATTAATTTTTCTTAAATGCTATATCCCTTCAGGATGTTGACCATTAATACTTCTGCCAAAAGTGAGACATGTTACGTGAAACACATTGCATATCAGTGACTTTTGCTAATCAGTTAACAATTGTATGCTTGAGTGAGTTTGCAAGAGGACATTTGGCATCTTGGGAAATGTTCCAAAGTGATAAGTGCTATATCTAATTTCCCAGAGTTTCTTTGTGCCTTGTCTAGAAATATTTTCATGGTAATTGTTCTGATGAGCTTTCCTCTTTGTTAAACCTTTTTTAATTATTTTAAAGTTGAATTGGTGAGATGGAACTGTAAGTTCTATGTTAATAGTTTCTTCTACTTCTCGCTTATACAACTCTCTTTTAGTGTTTTGCTTTCTAGTCAACTTTGATCTTTAAAAACTTAAATGCAATCTCAATCGGTATCTTATGTCTTTTTAATTTCCGTTTTTTTCTCTCTGTTTTCTTCTTACATATTCTCTCATACTCAGTAACCCTGTGCATCTTAGTGGCTTTATTCTCTTGCTTGGGGTGAAATGATTAAAAAAGAAAAAAATCCAATTTTTGTGAGTCATTCTGGCTTTGACAATCCACCATATCTTTCCCTATAATGGGAATTGATAAAAGTGTGTATATGTTTTTATTTTGGTTTCTTGTGGAATGCATGTCATATTGGCACATGAAGCTGTTGCTATATCTCTTTAAGTTACGTCATGGCTTTCAGACAGTATGGCACATTTTATTCATATCTTTGTTATTGAGCGTAATGGTTTGTCAAGAAAGAAGTGACTAACCATCAACTGCAAGAAAACAGATAATCTAAGCTACAACTTGGAGTTGTCAACAAGCAGATGCGGAAGTTTAACAGAAGATGGCAAATATGAATGACACCAAGATCCGAACACGCATTGGACTCATGAAAGAAGCCTCTCAAAATCTCAGCAAAGAAAATTTTTTTTTTTTTATTAGAAACCAAGAAAAGTACTGGATAGCCATGTGATATCTTATATGGCAGTGATTGCTCCACAGATGAGAAAACTGGAAGTACAGAAGGATACTGAGAATTTCAGGAACAGGGGAGTGAATAAGCAACAAGGAAGTCTTAAAGAAAAATGGCAATGGAAAGAACACTTCTACTCTGAATCAGGGAGAGAGATGAAATTCCTTGGACACAATGAGAAAGGAGGGTTTGGAAAACTTAACACTCACGGAGCATATTGAGGGCAAGAGAGAGGAAGGTAGCAAGTTACTTACCTGACTGGATGGGGGTAACAGGGGTTTGGCACCTTAGCAAAGGAGGAAAACTGCTAAGGGCCACAAGAGATAGGGATTATTTACTATTGTACTCACCTTTTTGTTATCACAACGTTTCGGCTGTTGTGCCCCTTGGGTCATCATCAGGTGTAGGCTGATCTGTGTAACCCACAGGAAATTCTGAACAGGATTCTTCATTTAATCTACACGGTTCAGTTCAGAATTCCCTCTAGGTCACCCGGATTGACATACACCTGAAGACCTGAGGGCACAACAGCGAAACATTGTGATATCAACAGTTCACATGTAAATAGTGATAGCTTCTCGTCCCAAAAATGCAAACAGAAAAAGGGGTAGGAAGTTGTGGAGAGTCATGATCGACTGTCCTGAATGGGCACAACACCTAGAAGATGGCAACCAATAATAATGAAACTAGAATTTAAAGGCAATTTGTGGCGTGTGTTTGGGTGGGTAGGGGCAGATTTGTAATATTAGTTGTGATGATGATGATGATTTTAGAAGCATGCTATAATTTTTTTTATGACCTAAAATTTAGTATAAACATAATTTTTTATATATATATATATATATATATATTTAAGGAAAAATATAATGATTTATAAAAATTTAAAATAACTTCAATTATGCGTAACTGTCTTACTACTACTACTACTACTACTAATAATAATAATAACAACATATTAAAAGATCCCTAATTTTTTACTAACCCCTGCTTCTGCTATTTATTTTTTTTTTTTTTTTATCTATTTGTGCAAAATGTTATCTTTAAAATATTGGACTGTAGTTAATTATGGCTTTGTATGTAATGCCGATAACTTAGCGGTCAGCTTCTATGATAATTAATAGTCTTCTTTATACACTCTTGTGTCTTCCTAGAGATTCCTAAAGATTAGAGACACAGCCATGATGAAGACCCCGCAGTCCATTCCAGGTTTTGATGATATCCATGCAGTTTTGTTGCGAGGAACGTATATGCTGAAGAAGGAACCGAACAAGGCTTTAGAGACACACCTGACAATTAACAACACACCTGGTGGTAACTCGATGCAGTTTCACACCTGGGATGCTTCACCTGATTGGATGAAGATTTTACTCATCAGGCTCTCTGATCCCTCTACCCGTTTATTTTTTTTCACCCCTCACCCACCTTTTTATTTTTTTTTTTTTTCTGTAATCTTTCTCTCTTATTTTCCTGCCTTGCACCCCATACCTGTGCCTTCAGTATCAACTGCACTGGACCCCTAATCTTGAGTCCCAACCTCTTTGGACAGCAGATTTTACTTGCTTGCTTTCCAGAACAGTCCAGGCTGGGAAAATAATATCTTGGGGGGGGGGGGGGTCGTCTTGTTACACGATTACCACCCAATAGGAAATAACAAGGCCAATGTGAATTACAGCTTAAAGACACTAGTGTCAGGAGAAAGGGTGGGGGAGTGTCAAATTTGTATCCAGTATGCAGATGCTGTTTTTTGGTTCATATTTCTTCACCGCCCTGCCCCACAGCTCTTTATGGCTCATCATCATCATCATCATCATCTCATAAAATCTTTTTTTGGTAGGGAGAATGGTAGAATTTACAATAGGCAGTGGAACCAGAAATTTTTTTTTTCTCTTAAAACTCTAGATTAAGCAGTTCAAATGAAATTATATATAAAAATCAAATTTTAGCAAACTAGACCCTGCCCTAATTTTAATATGTAAATTGATCCCCCCTATGGAAGCTAAAACAAAATATGCTCATGCCACATGATTCCTTAAAAAATAAATTTCTTGAAATTTGTAATCTTGAGTACATTTTACAAAAATTTAAAAATATAAAAGAAAATCCTGTAACATAAGCATATTTTGTTTTGGCTTCTGTAGGGAGATCAATTTATATAGCAAATTAATTGGACCCCCCCCCCCCACTATTAAATAATTTAGAAATCTAAGATGGTTTACTTTTTAAAGCTTTGTCAGAGATTGAGAAAAAAAGAAATTCTGTTATTTTCAATTTTGTGTGGTTTGATTTTCATTAGTCAGTCATGTATCATGTGCATTATAACAAAAGATAATTCTATATGGATGGAAGCTCATGAAAATTTCTAATTTGTCTCAATGAAAATCAAACCACACAAAATTGAAAATACCATAATTTCTGTCTTTTTTTTTTTTTTTTTTTTTTTTTGGTCTCATTTTTTTTCTTAGTCTCTGACAAAGCTTTAATAAAAGTGAAACGTGTCCTATTTTTTCTTTATCTCACATATATATTCTGGAGTGTTGAATTAATAGTATTTTAAAGAAAAGAAAGAAAAAAAGATTATTTTCAGTTACAGTTCGTAATGTACAATTCCAGCGATATAATCATTCAATAGTTTTTGTGTGTATGCGTGATATATAAGCACAGATATTTTCTAATGCAGTATTTGAGTAGACAGTTTCATATTTAATATGCTTAAGCAATCTTATATATGAGAAGAAAAAAATCTCTGTATACAGTTTATCCTTGTGAGTTTCCATTATGTAAAGGGTGCATTAAACCGTTACTGAAATTTTTACTTTAAGAAACCAATTTTAATGTGAATTACTATTTTTCCTTTTCATATTTCACACCTGAAACTTTCAAAATAACATTTATAGCAAAAAGTAAAAAAAAAAAAAAAAATTTTCTGATGTAAATTGGCTTTTTTTCCCCCTTTTTACTTCACTAATAGACACATGCAGTGGATAAGTTTTTCAGGAAAAAAAAAATTACTTTGTTTTTATTTATTGTATAAATAACTTTCTAATTTTTTTTTTTTTAATGTTAAATATTTAAAAAAAAAAATTCATTTTTTTTTCCTCCATTCATCCAGCAGCTGATATGCTTTGCTATATCATCTAATTCATTTTGGGAGTTTACTGCCTAAGAAACTAAAAATAATTTTGTTCTGAATTTAAAAAGAAAAAAAAACATGCAAATCAAAGTTAGTGTTTTTATTTTTGTTTCTATTGTCAAGGCTTCATTATAGCAAAAAAAGAAAAAAAAACTTCTTAATTTTAACATTTTCAAATTGAAAATGAATGTTTTGAAAAGCTTTTCTTCCAATTGGACACCTTTTCATAAATGGTTGTTTATCCAAGAATTGGAAAGAATCTTGACAACCACCCCACCCCTTTAAAGAGACTGCGGTAAGCAGTGAGGACAATGTCAACCAGGTTGTGCTTAAATTTTCCATTGATTTGGGGGAGGTAGATACAATATCTTATTTACCAGGTTCCCCTGTCCCCACTGACACTCCTTTCTATATCTTGCCTATATATATATATATATATATATATATATATAATAAAAATGTGTGTGTATCTTAGCTTCTCTTTCAAAAATATCATTTTTGGAATGAATATTTCCTATAATTTTTACTGATTGTCTCACTGTTCTTGTTGGAGAACAAATTCTTCTTACACACCTCCATTTAAAAAAAAAAAAAAAAAAAAAAATGATTCTACAGACATTGTTGGCTTGCCACTGCACCCTGCTATTTTTTTAAAACTTGATTATTAGACCCAATTAGAATTATTACTAATATTTCCCCCAATTAAAAACTATTCATTTACAAAGATATTATTATTATTATTATTTTTGTTAGATCTTAAGAATCTCTAACATGTCTTCCATCTGGGTTGCAGGTTGTGGCATCATCATGTGCCTTGTTCTACTGTTTACCTCCCTTGCTAATACTGATGTTAGCTTCAAGCTGAAAAGTTTAGGTCTTTTCTTTTAAAACAAAAAACAAAATGCCTGTTGTATTTTGTGAGTTGTCTCTCTCGGAATAATTTAAATCTTGGATTTTGAATTAGAATTTTTGTGTCTGTATTTCAGGCAGTGAGAATTGGAAAGGGACTTTTTGAAATAATTTGCCAAACTCATATCAAATAGGCAGGGGGAATTAAAACGGAGCCAGTTTTAGATTTTGGCATTAACAATAATTTTGCATTGCCCCCTCTCCCTGCCCCCCCAAATAATCCACATAATTACTATCTGTGATAATCCTTGTTTATCCTCCAGCCTGTTCTAGTTAATTCTGTCAACAAATACTCCCACTATCACTCTCTTGTTTTATAATTCTCTCAAAGTGTGTGTGGGGGGTTGAGGGAATTAATCCTTCATAAACACTGGTAGTTAGTCTGTCGTCATAATCTTCTTCCTCCTCCTCCAGCAGGAGAAGGGGGTGCCAGATACTCTCTATTCCCCCTCACACACCCACCTGGATTTCTTTATTTTTTTGAAGAACTAAATTTATTTTTTAGCCTATAAAAAAAAAAAAAAAAAAAAAAAAAAGTGTGACACAAATTCCTTCCCCTTACCTCCTCACCCACCAGCTTCCCCTAAATTTGATTTTAATCCCTCGCCCCCCAGATGCAAGACATGGGAATCTTATTGGTAGTGAACACTTGAACCCAATCCCTGTGGCAACACTTTTCTGTCAATGGTAGTTGGAGCCATAGAATTACAGTTACAGAATTCCTATTGTCTGCAGTTAATGGGTAACGGTCTCCAGTCCACCCCATTTTTTAAATAGTTAAACAATTTTTCATTGTCTTCATCACAATTAATGAACATCATGACACATTTTCAGTCTTCTTGCCATAAAAAAATAAAATAAAATTGTGGATAGATGGGAAGGGAGCAAAAAAAAAAAAAAAATATTGTAAGAAGGGTGCTGAAAAGTTATTGGGACCCCACCACCAAAAAAAAAAAAAACCCCACACTTTTGTGGCTTCTAACAACTTCCCAAAATTACATCAAACTTTCAGCATCCTTTCATAATTACAAAATAAGGCTGATAATGGCAAAATGTTGTATTTTGCTATATATATATATATATATATATATATATATATATATATAATTTCAGATAGAGTATATATCTGTAAAAAGACAATATGAATAAAGACAAAAGGAAAACTTAGCCAACGCATTTTGTTCTCTGAGGGAATTTATTATGGCAAATATTTAATATACAAGAGCAAAAATGTTATTTTAATTTTTGAAAAATTTTAAATAACGCTAAAAAATACAGGTTAGCTGGAAAGTAGGACAAGCTATGGAAGATATGAAGTGATGTAATTCAATGTCTAATAAACGTTATGTGAAAATTTCAAGAACATAATTTATGTTTTAAGATAAGTTTTCCTTTTGGCTTCTTTCATATTTCTGGAGGATGAGAAGTTTTTTTGCTGGATTGATTCTTGAGTGGATAAGAATTTTAAAATATTGATTTGAATTTTTAATTTGTGAAGATGGTAATATTCATCCTGTGTTATTTATTCAAAATATTGTTTTTAGTGTTTGTCTTGGAGAGCGAGAGAAGCAAAAATGATAGAAGCAGAAGACTTTAAAAAAAAAAAAAAAAGTGAAAAATTGTATAGGAAAGAAAGAATAAATATTTTAAAATGTAAAAAAAAAAAAAAAAAGAACAAACTTATCATGAAGACCCTGTGTATATTTTCCTCCCATGATTAAACAGTTTTCTTGTTTCTTTTAAGCATGATGTATGTTTAATATATGCTTCTTGAGGAGTTTATTTTTTAATGTAACACTCTTCCCTCAGAACAGACACAAAAATTTCTTACCGTAGTTGTGTCTGTTGATGTTTTAGATAGTTATGCAATTGATTTTTTTTTTTTTTTCTTTTAAATAAAAATGTACAAAAATCCTGCCTATTCAAACATTACTTTTTATTCATTTTGTGTGTCCGTTCATGCCTTTCATTAAGTCTTGTTTCTCTAAATGGTCATGTATATCTTTGCCACTTTATACAAGACTCACTGCCTATGGCTTATAGACATTATAAAACAAACGCTAAGAATAATCATGTTTTGTTTGTAGAAAACTTTTCAGTTTACTCGTCTTTTGAGGTTTTTATGCTGAACTGGAAAAATTTAAATATTACATTTTTTTCTTTTGTCAATTTTTGTTTATTACTTTTGAAACATGCTTTCTCTCACTAAAAGAAAAAGAGTTGATATCAAATCATGTCAGTCATTGACTGTAATAAACAAATAGTGTGTCATATTAACAGGTTTCATAACTGATTTCAACAATGCTTGGTTGACTATTTGAGACCTTTCTACATGAATTGCTATTTGCCTTATGCTCGGTGCAGAAGTTTTAAATAAAATTCAGTTGTCGTCAGTAAATTATGTATTAGTATCATTTAAAAAAAGTTTTTAATTTATATCAAATTTTCATCAGATTTACACCTTAAGTTTGAAATGTTAAAAAAAAAACTTCCTAAATTAATGTGCAGAATTCTATTTCACTTCTTTTCAGTGGCATTACAAAATTGAAAAAAAAAAAAAAATGTAAAATTTATGGATGGATGGGAAAAAAATATTGATGTTAAAAATTGAAAAAAAAAAAACGTTTGACTGAAATGTTGATGTCTGGCACTAAGGAACCATGGGAAGAAATGAGACTTTAGTTTTCTTTTAGGTGTGCAAAAGAAATTTATCCATATTCTTGTCAAGCCATCTTGTTGCTGCAGCATCAGAATTTAGAAGCAAAACTGGTAAGTTGATCATTTGCAGACTTGGAAGAAACAAAATAAAAATATATATATATATATATATATATATACATGAAGGAAACAAGGAGATGGAGGAATAACAGGAAATATTTGGTTTATTTATTTTGTTGATGTACAACTTTTGTTATATAAACGATGTTAATTTCAATAACTTTGTCTTATTTATTTCTCCAGTCATCTGATTGAGTAGTTAATGTGGATTGTGTTTTATTACACAGGTTACGGCAGAAAAACCTCCAACATAATGGTAAGACAGCTAGATTAGTGGTTCTCACCTTTTGCTGACCAATGGACAATATTGACTGTTGATTTTGGGGGATTGGATGTTAAGAGTTAAACAATTTGTCTAATAAAGTCATGTCAGTTTAAACAGCATTCATCATTATTTCAAACTAATAATAATAATGATATCCAACATAAATAAATTGATACAAATAATATATTTAGATAATTATAATAAATAAATTTTATAATAAACATAATACTATTAATAATAGTAAAAATTATGAATTATGTAGGCATTAGCAAGACAGGTACATAAATAATTAAATATAGCTACAGTCCTATCTATATAAAAATGGTGTGACAAGCAATATATATATATATATATATATATATATATATATATATATATATATATATATATATGTGTGTGTGTGTATATAAGAGATATACATAATCTTACATTAATTACACAACTTAGAGTTTCGTGCCAAAGCAATTTTCAAGATATTGTTGGGGTGGAACATTATTGGAATTAAAAAATATTTAAATGAATGGTAGTTTCATTTTTAATTTAAATTTAAGCTCAGATTAACATTAAAGATTGGAAATAAGGAATATAATTTCTAAATTAGAGAGATGCTGGTTTAACAACTAGATAGTGCTGGTATAAAATCAAGGGCTGGGTAAATATTTTTTCCAGGAATCAATAGAGTAATTAATAATATTAATAATATCGTCCCTTGTTTATTGCAGTTAATCAATCCCAGACCCGACCACAATAAGTGAATTTCCACAAAGTAGGATTCTTTATTTAAAAATCAAATATTTTTGTAGTTAGAGCATAGAAAACCTGTTTACAACCTTCTAAATATGGTTTTTGGCATTATAAGAACTCTAGACATGAAATCACAACCCTGTAGTCACCTTTACACTCGTATTACCCAATATAGTAGACAAAATAAGAGAAAATAAAACATTGATGTTAAAATTATTATTATTATTATTATCGTACATTAAAATCACACACAACGCTTCATCATCAAACAAGTTGCATTATTTTCCTCGGTTAGTGTGAACTGAGTAAAATAATGCTACTTGTTCAATGATGAAGAGATGTTCTGCACAACAAAAGGTCACTGCTACTTTAAATCATTTGCATAAAATGATTCTTTATACATTGAAAGGACTAATAAGCATAATTTGAGGTTTTCTTTTCAGCACCTCCTTGATATCATTTCTCCTATTTGTATAAATATCTTCGCATATAGTTTTGGTTTTGTTGCCAAAAACAAAATTTGGCTTTATTTTAATTGCCGTGTTGTTTTGT
>OZ038508.1:89859550-89887050 GCA_964036315.1 Acanthosepion esculentum | reverse complement strand
TGACTGGTGACAGCTTGCCCAAAACCAATACAACTACCTCAGAACATGGTCGATATGCAAAAATCTAAGCCACGTCCTGTTTGACCAACAAAGTCATTATTCTTCACTGTGCCACATATTATTTTTAGTTCCCTTTTTTTTTAGATCCCGATCTTCTCATCATGGATTCTGCTAAGTTTAGTTCCTTTTTTTCATTATGGATTTTCCTTTTCTGTTTTGTAAGTTTTTCTTCGACAGATATCATTGATGTAACGATGAGAAATTTTGACAAAGTAAGTTTTTTTTCTTTTCCTGTTTTATATTTTTGTTCTTTGGAAAGATGTTTAATCAAAAAAAAAAAAAGTGTCATTTTTAAAAATGTTTTTTTTTCTCCTGAAGATTCGTTTTTTTATATTTGTTTATTTTTTTTATCAGTCAAACAAAAAACAATGAATTCAAACTTTTTTCATTGTAAATCAAAATCCGTAAGATTTTTATCCATTCATACAGAATTAGTCTAAATGTTGGATCAGTTTTTTTAGTATAAAACAAAAACTATAACCCCTCCCTGACAAAAAAGGGAACATTTTTGGGTATGGAAAATAATTCAGTTCATTACCCCACCTTTTTAGGGGCTAAAAAGTCATGCGCTCATATATATAACCCCCCACATTCTAAATAGGTAACCTCAAAAGATACATTTTATAACAAATTTTTAAATCCTAATCTCAAATTTGATACACTAAATGATTTGTATATTTCTTTTCATTATCACTACAAGCACAGCATCACAAAATCTTTAAGTGGGTGTCGGTTAAATAACTTGTTAAAAGTTTGGATTTCCTAAATAAGAACTCGGGGTGGGGGAGGGAATGAACTACTTAACACTTTAAAACCAATCTGTAGGATTTTTAACACGGATTATTCGGAAAGAAAAATGTTACTTTTCAGAAACACTGAAATTGTAAAAGTTCTAAAATCTTACAAGGACTTGCGCTATCAAATAATTAAAAAAAAAAAAAAGAAAGAAAGAAAGAAAAGTGGGAGGGGTAATAATTTTATTGTTTCATATAGAATTAGTCCACAATGTTGAAATCAGTTTAGTATAAAAACATACTATAAACACCCTTCCCAAAAAACAATGGGTATACAAAAGATTTCAATTTATTAACCCCACCCTTTTTAGGGAGTTAAACTCATGTACTTATCTTCTGTCTGTATTTCTGAGATGAGGCGTTGTAAGAATTTACACTGTTCGAATTGTTGTCCTCGTCTTTACCGTCATATTCACAATGTTTCGACTGTGGTACGCTCCGGCCTTCTTCAGGTGGTGTGTCTCAAAGGACACATGGCTCAGTGGATAAAATCATTGATTGATTGATCCAAACAATCCCTGGCCACAGCAGAGAGAACAAAAAACTTGGAGAGTTGAGTTACTAAAGGGAATTAACTGAAATTGAGATATCCAAAGGCATGGCATGTGGAATTAGAACAATCTACTCCCGTGGACTAAATAAAGGGTTCAGTTCAAAATTCCAACTAATATCACCTGAAGAAGGCTGGAGTGTACAAAGGCCAAAACATGAATGTGACAGTAAAGATGAAGATAACAGTCTGAAGAGTAAATAGTTATGCATTCATAAATGTAAGCTCCAAATTCGAAACAAGTAAAACATCAAAACGTACATTTTAGAAAGACATTTTCAAATTTTAATCTCAAATTTTATACATAGAATATAAAAATGATTTAATTTTTATATTTTTTTTCATTATTAATGCAGAGTTACAAAATATTTAGGTGGATGTGGGTTAAGTCAGTCTTTTAAAATTTGGGAGGGGGGGGGGTGCTAAATCAGACGTTCAATTTTAAAGATCCCTTCTTCTTTTTTTTATCTGATCCCTGAACAAAATGAACTTTTTTGAGATCGATTATCTTACACTGTAAACATTTTTTTTTTAAATTCTAAATACATTTTTTTTGTTTCTATTTTATGGAATGCGATCTATAGAATTTCTCTGTATATAAGACTTACATAAAAATTTTAGAAGGTAAGGTTTTGAAAAAAAACCCTAAAAAACTACAAAAAACGGAAGATGAAATTACCTGATTTATTTTGAAAATTAACTGCAGTAATGATTTTTTTATATGAATGGTACAGCTCAGAGGCATTTGTCACAGACTAAAACCAAGAAGACAAATTTAGTCTTCTGGTTAGTTCCCAGTTATAACAAAAAGTGGGAGTATTGAAGACTTCCCCTAACTCCCTAGGGTGATGTAGATGTGCTAAATACAAGAATATCTAAATACACAAATAAAGTTCAAATTATTAAATATTTTATCTATAAAGCATTGAAATGTTGTTGCATTATTTTATTTTAAATCTGAAAGGAGGTAATTAAATTGTTTTGACATAATTTTTGAGATGAGGAATAATTATTATTAAATGCCAGGCCAGCATTCTTCGTTTGTTATACTCACAACATTTTGGTAGTTGTACGATCCAGCCTTCTTCAGAGATCTGTCATATTATATGATTTGCTATTCAGACGAGCATGCTCATCTTGACTCACAACATTTTGGATATTGTACTTGCCAATATGATGTGTTATTAGATACATACACAAAATCCCTAACTAAAACCAAAGAACAAAGTCCAAATGCCCACTAAATGATAACTACCTACAAAACATTATATACCAGGCAATCTTATTTTCTCATTAATTCTATATTGAATCTATTGCGAGGTCAGCTGCTAAGAAAGTTGGTTCACTGTGTCATGCTAGACAATTTTTCCCTCCAGAATCTATCTTACATATCTATGAGTCTACCATTCATCCATGCTTAGAATATTGCATACACATATGGTCTGGTGCTCATGCTATATATTTAGAGATTCTTGATAAAAGCCAAAGAAGAATCAGCAATATTATTGGTCTTAGCCTGGCATCTCAGCTTCAATCACTTTCACCACTGTAACATAGGTTCTCTGTGTCTTTTCTATAAACATTTTCATGGTAATTGCTCGGATGAGCTCTTTGCTCTTGTACCTCGACTTTATGAATTTAAGCGCAGTACTAGATTGGCAACTAGGTCTCATCAATTTACAGTTGAATTGGCGAGGTGGAACCATAAATTCTGTGCTAACAGTTTTTCTTCTTGCATTTCTCACTTGTGGAACTCTCTTCTGGCTCCCCATGTGCTTTTTCCATTTTACTTTTTGATATTCAAAAATTCAAATCTAATATCAATTACTTACATTTGTTCAAACTGTTATCCTCATCTTTATTGTCATATTTATGATGTTTTCGTCATTCTATGCTCTGGGCTTCTACAGGTGATTGGAATTTCAAACTGAACACTTTATTTTGTCTACTGGAGTAGATTGTTCTACTTCCATGTGTCATGCCTCTTCTGGATGTCAATTGTTATCTGTCTTTCTGATAACTCTTCTATTGTTCTCACTCCTTAATAATATTTTGGTTTTCTAATTCTTCCACACCCACTAACTCTTTGTGGCATAACTGCCTTACTTAGGGTAAACTAGATTAATAAAAAAAAAATTAAAAAATTCCTGACCCTATCAAATATATTTTAATTGTTTGTGTGGCTGCTTTTTCTTCCCTAATATTTAACTTATACTGGAAACAAAAAACAAAATTTTCTTCTAAAATTCTTCTATAAGAATCTTCGCCTCTATGATGCTAAGATAGGGCAGTTTCTTACATACACTACACCCTCTCTGTCACTGACAAGTAGTCAGCAACATTTCCTGACTGGGGTCAATAAAAAAAGCCAATGCAAATCATATGCATTGTGTTATTTATTACTACAGGAAAACTTTTCTCTTGGTGAAACGACAGCTGATTTAACTTTCAGTAGGAAACAGAGACAGTGGGACTTTTATATATTGGCCTAAAGACAGCTGTGGACACTAATACAGTGACACAACCGATATGGTTCATGACAGAACAACAACTGTAGTTGACAAACACCATTTCAAGCCATATACTTAATCCCATATGACGATGCCACATTGCAAAATATGATGTAAAGTCAGTTTTTTGGGGGAGTTGGGGTTCAAATATCTCACAGGACTAATCTCCGGTTAAGTATATTATTCCTACAAAAAACATTTTGGGTACATTAATATTACACTCATCAAACTATAAGCCAGTTTAATGTACCAAATGGCAAACAATTATAAATAAAAAGAATAAAAACTCGTAATTCCAACAGATAATTTATTGTTAACAATAAATTATCCGTTGGAATTTTTAATTCAACTTCACCAATGGAATCAAGTGTTTTTACAACAATTGTTATTGTTCATTTAAGAACTGACTTTTCTCTCTGTTCTTTATTTTTCAAAACCTCTCTTAAGTTTTATTCATATCATACACTTTACTTCCTCCAGTTGTTTAGAAACAAATTCCAAACAGTCTGTTATTACCTTAGGACAAGCATCTAAACACGGTACATACACGCAACAGGTCATATGAATAAACTGCATCCAAAAATTGGGAATTATGGTAAATTGATTTATGGAAGAGAACAATAGCTTTTTGAATAGTGGAATTGGCTTACGACCATATCATGTTGAAACACCAGTACTCATAAGATCACCAAAATTAAGCAACATCGAACCTGGTCAGCCCCTAGATGGGTGACCACTTGGTCATACCAGGTACTGTAAGCTGGGATAGTGTAATGGATAACAATCAGCTCCCTGATTTCCAATTCCAATTGGGTTTGTTATATTCACTTACGTGAAAAATAACCTAAAGAAAGGTATGAATTCTTCTCTTCTCCTCCCAGCTATGGGTTAATTAGTAGCATATTATTATTTCCAAAAACATTTTTACAATCTAAAATATTTTCTGGCTTTAAATAACCTGCAAAAGGTTGATAAACTGTATAAATATAAATAAATATATATATCTGTCTATATTTCTGAGATGAGGTATTATGTACAGTATTTACATTATTCGGACTATTGTCCTCATCTTTGTCGCCATATTTGTCACAACGTTTCGGCCGTTGTACGCTCCGGCCTTCTTCAGGTGGTTGGAATTTCGAACCGAACCCTTTATTTCGATCACTGGGGTAGACTGTTCTAGTTCCACGAGCCATGTTTGATGGATGTCAGTTATCAGTTATCTCCTGGTAATTTTTCCCTCTGAAAGTTCTCCACTGCCTGAACCGGGTATTGAACTCACACTCTTTTTGGGTCTGTTACTGGATCTAACCAACGCCTTTATCCACCGTACCATGTGTCCTTGAGGACATCTGGGTATGAATTTCTGAGTATTATAAACCTAATTTTTCAGCAACCATTTTTTACCAGTACTCATATTGCAATTTTGCTGTTATCATTGCATGTTCTTTACCAGATCTCATATTGCAACTTTTTGTTATCATTGCTGTTCTCTGGCACTCCTTATTACTGGTTCCCATATTGTATTTATTTCTATGCTTGGCCGACTCAGGAGATTTTTGTGGCCTAGCATATGTGCTGATTCCTTAAGTTTACGAATTTTCCAATGGTGTTCCCTGTCTATGATCTCAACCTGATCCCACAGGGGACGGTGATCTCCCTTCTCTCTCCATATGTGGTCAGCCACGCCTGATTTTTCTACTTCCCCTCGCATTACAGCTTTCTGGTGTTCTTGAAGCCTTACCTTGAGGGGGCAGCCTGTTTCTCCTTTATATTCCTTGCCGCAGCTGCACGGGATAGCGTACACACAGTCTTTAGTCCCGTTCTCCTCTATGGGGGGTCTCACTCGAGAGAGATATCTGCGAAGTGTTGTCACGCTTTTGAAGGTTGTCCTGATGTTATATGGACCGCAGATCCTTTGTATTTTCTCTGATAACCCCTTCACATAAGGCAGGCAGACTGTTTTCTGAGTGTTGTTGTCCTCCTCCTCCTCCTCCTCTTGTACCCGCCTATCCCAGTTTTGATATGAGTACTGGTAAAAAATGGTTGCTGAAAAATTAGGTTTATAATACTCAGAAATTCATACCCAGATGTCCTCAAGGACACATGGTACGGTGGATAAAGGCGTTGGTTAGATCCAGTAACAGACCCAAAAAGAGTGTGAGTTCAATACCCGGTTCAGGCAGTGGAGAACTTTCAGAGGGAAAAATTACCAGGAGATAACTGATAACTGACATCCATCAAACATGGCTCGTGGAACTAGAACAGTCTACCCCAGTGATCGAAATAAAGGGTTCGGTTCGAAATTCCAACCACCTGAAGAAGGCCGGAGCGTACAACGGCCGAAACGTTGTGACAAATATGGCGACAAAGATGAGGACAATAGTCCGAATAATGTAAATACTGTAAATATATATATATATATATATATATCTCAATCAGTATTAAGAATGAAATTCCATTTCTTATGCGCTGTGTCCTCCTCAATGATGTGGGAAATCACAGCTCTCAACAACTTCCTATCTTTTGGCTCATTATCATCCCTATTTATGCTTATTCTGCTTACCCCTTCTGCTTCTATACGACAAATCCTTTCAGAAAGTGGGTCAATCATGACACTCCACATTTTCCTCTTTTGTTGTTTTAACTTTTGGCCTATTACCATCCTTCTATGTCCTTATTCTGTCATCCATATGCTTCTTTTTATGTGCTATGTCCTTTCAGGACTTAAACGATCATGGCTCTCCACATCTTCCTGTCTTTTGTTGCTCTTAGTAACTTTTGACCTATTGCCATTACTTTTTGTCATTATTCTGCCATCCATTTACACAAAGTAATATATGTTATTTCTGTTTCTCTGGCCTTGAGTATTAAATTCTCTAAGCCCTCTTTCCTCACAGGCTCTGACCATGGTATTCTCAGCATACTTCTGTAGATCTATATTTTAAGCGAAAAATGTATCACCACATACATATGTACTTCTTTTGTGCCATATCCTCCTCAGGATGTTTGTGATCATAGCTCTCCACAACTTCCTATCATCTGTAGCTCTGAGCGATGTTTTTCTCCTTGCTATTCCTCCCATCTATTTTCACAAGCTTGTTAGGTAGTTTACTTGCTGTTGCCCTCTGCTTAACATGTCCTGTGAGTGTCAAGTTCTCCAAGCCCTTTTTCCTCATTAGATGCCCCAGAAATGTCAACTGTCTTTTTTTGATTCTAAGTTTTCTTTCTGACTTAAGTGCCAACTGAAGTTAATGTCTGCCCTTGTGCATGTGCACGCATTTAGTTTCATGATAAACATAGAAATATCTTCCAATTGGATTTAACGACTGGCTTTTTCGAAATAAGTTAAAATATTTTTACAGCTAAATTTAATAGATTTAAAAATCAGGCCTTAAAACAAAAATGTAAAAATTCTTTAAAAAGAAAATTTTTTAATATAATTCTGATATTTCCTTAAGAAATGATTTAAAATACTTTAAAGAATGGAAAAAAAATTAAATTTCAGCCTTCTCACATCTTCAGCATTTCCTGTTGATACATTATCATAACCAACATTAGCATTTTTAGAGCTCACATTCACTTTCACACCCACTCTCCTACACAAAATGTTTCTACTTTGTCATTAATTTGCCTAACAATGGAAAATATATACTTGTAAAATATTTTGCCCCTTGTATACATATGTACTCTTATACTGAGTATCACAAAGAGACACTTTCTGGGACATATTAGGAAAGAGGGCTTGGACAATCTGACCCTCAAAGGACATATTAGATGCAAAGGGAGCAGAGAGTAACCAACCTAACGAGCTTGTTTCATGCGAGCGACAACAAAGTTTTAGAGAAAATGGAAACAAAAAGGACGCTTATAATTAGCATCAGAAAAACAGTTTACATTTTGAGGGCACATGATGAGGAAAGAGGGCTCGGAAAATCTGATACTCACAGGTCAGATTGAAGGCAAGAGAGACAGAAAAAAATAGTGCATAACTTACTGAAAAAGCTTGATTTAATAAATGGCAGAATAGGGTTTAAGAGAAATAGCAAAAAGACTAAATTTACTAAGAGCTACAACAGACAGGAAACTGTGGAGAAGCCGTGATCACCCCACGTTCCAAAGGAACATGGCATATAGAAATGAATTGCAGAGCATGGACTGGAAGGTAGAGGAAGGGAACAAATGTTGCTTAGAACTATAAAGGATGGGAAGTTGAGAGCCATAGCCACCCACATCTTGAGAGGACATGCCACAAAGATGGATATATACTGGGTGTAACAGCAAAATTGTCCAATTGTTAGATTAAGCTTTGAACCATTGTATCTTGGAAGTGATTAAAGATATCTTACAGGAATTCTCCGAGGTTTTTATAACACTACTGGACTCCACTTTGAACAATAAGAATGTATTTAGCTCTAATTTGAAATGATGATCCCTGTTGCTGTTGTGACCTCCTGACCCAGTTTTCCTCTCTACTGTTCCTTCTTTCTTAAACTTATTCACTGTTCTCTTGATGGTTCTTGAAAGGGCTTTGAAGATGGAAGCCAGTGTATGAATGTTGGTACCCTTACTGAAGGCCTGAATGATCTTTTTCCTCTCACCATTGCTCAGTTGGGAAGACATAGTGGGGCTGACACAAAATGATTTTAACCTGTTCTCTTTCTAGCTGAATAACTGAAAGGGTTTTTCAGTGATTCTTCTGACAAATAGTATCAAGATGGCTAAACATCTTATCTGAAAACCTGGAAAATAAACTCAATTAGTTTTTTTAGATATTAAACATTTTATGGGATGGAGAATTATACTGTAACATGATTTGGACAATTTTGATGTTACCCCAGTATATATAAATGTGTGTGTGTGTGTGTATGTATAAGAAAGTAAGTTGTTTTTTTTTGTATACTCCACATGGGGAAAAATATAGGAAGAAGAAATTGAAAATGCAACTGTTGTCTTTAAGAATATTTATTTAGATAACTATTCTTAAAGGCTCCAGTTGTTTTTTCAACTTTTTCATATATATATATGAAGAAATATAGTCTTAAAGTGTGCTATATTTATGGGATAAAGTGCTCAATATCAGAGATAGAGCGTGTGTAAATATAAAAGTGAACATAGAAGTCAACACTTAGAGGCGACAGTCTGTTTCATGCTAGATGCAATCGTCAGGCAACTCTTGCCTGACGATTGCATCTAGCATGAAACAGACTGTCACCTCTAAGTGTTGACTTCTATATATATGTGTGTATGTGTGTGTGTGTGTGTGTGTATCGGGCCTTGACTGGCAGTCAGTCTAACAGAAAAAAACTCTGCATATCAAATTATGAAAAAAGGCAATGGGAAACTACTACACTGTCCTCCTCGAGAAGTCCTGGTAATTCACAGAAAATAAATAAAAGAAAAGGAACTTGTGGAGAGCCATCATTGCTTATGTCTTGAAGGGACATGGCATCTAAGAAAACATTAAATTATTAACATTAATTTTATACATCTGCATACAATGAAAAAATATGTAAATTAAATGTTTTCTTTCTTTCAGACAGTAAAAAAAATGTACTTTTCCATTCTGTTTCTTGCAAATGATGGTAAGTAAATCCATTTCTTTATTTTATTTTAGATTTCATTATCAAGCTAGAAAGATGGACAAATTGGTAGATAAGTAGGAGTTTTATCGCAATAGCAATCAGTCTTTTTTCCCCAGCGTTTGTTTTAAGCAGGGTCTAGAGAAAATACAAAGGGATAGAAAAAGAAAAAATTTGGGAAGAAAAAAATATATAGAAAGGTGTACGTGGATGGCATTTTTCCCCACACCAGCTATGGGTTAAATAGAGCAGGCAAGGTGTTCTATTGAGTGGCAATGAGTTTAATTGATTGATTCGTAATGTAAAGCCAGAAAATATTTTTAGATTTTTTTTTTTAATCATTTCACCCTAAGCAAGGCAATAAAGCCACTAGGATGCAAGGGGTTACCGAGTGTTAGAGAAAATGAAAAGAATTATTAAGAGAGAATTATTAAGTAAAGAATCCAAGCATTTGAAAGGAAATGCTACAGAACTACTCCTACGTAGAGCAGATCACAAATAGCTCAGTGTGAGGTTTTTTATTTTTAATCAGGTTCATCCCAAGCAAGGCAATAAAGCCACTAGGACGCAAAGGGGTTACTGAGTGTTAGAGAATATGAGAAAAACTACTATTAAGGAGAGAGGACAATAAAAGAACAAGAATTAAGAAGACAGAATATAACAATTGACACTGCATTTAAATTTTTGAAGATCAAAGGCAATAAATCCACTAGGACGCAAAGGGGTTACTGAGTGTTAGAGAATATGAGAAAAACTACTATTAAGGAGAGAGGACAATAAAAGAAGAATTAAGAAGACAGAAGATAACAATTGACATTGCATTTAAATTTTTGAAGATCAAAGTTGACTGTAAAACAAGAAACTGAAAGAGAGTTCCACAAGTGAGAAGTGCGATAGAAGAAACTGTTAGCATAGAACTTATGGTTACATTGAGCCATTTCAACTGTAAAATGATGAGACCTTACTGCCAATCTAGTACTGCCTTTAAATTCATAAAGTCTAGGTACCAAAGAGGAAATGCTCATCAGAACAATTACCATGAAAGTATTTATAGAAAAGGCAGATGGAAGTTACATTATGGTGGTGGGAAAGAGACTGAAGCCAAGATGCCAGGTCAGGACCAATAACATTGCAGGTTCCTTGTATTTCATCAAGAATCTCCAAATACGCAGATTTTTTTTTTTTTGACATAGCAATCCTTTAGTGACATAAGTCTTACTAATTAACCCATAGACGGGGGAGAAGAGGTGGATTAATACCTTTCCCAAGAGTATTTGCGTGTAAGTGAATATAATGAGCCCATCAGGAATTTGAACTCGGCTTTCATAAATTTCATATAGTGATTTTTCAAGAGTTAGCATGAGCAAAAAAAAACAAAAAAATCCCAAAACATCAAAATCTGCAAATATTTTTCGTCCTTGAATAATCAGTTGTGCTTAGTTTAATTTGTAACGTATAGAAATGTAGATGGAAATAAAGTAAATGTTAAAATAGCAAGGGTCACAAAGCACTGCCTGGGTCCCACCCCCCAATCGGTAGTACACACTGGCCCTGGTACAACTGAATTCCTAACTGTGGAAAAAGGCATTGGAAGATCACACTGTCTTTGAAAAGTCCTGGTAATTCAGAGAAGAGAATTGAAAAAAAAAAGAAAAAGAAAAAAAAAAAGAAGAGTCATAATTGCCCACATCCTGAAAAGGCAGCATTAAAAAATTAATAAGATTCATTTTATCTGCTTAAAATATATGAAGTGGAAAGATTAAATTGTATCAATTGCTACATCTGATAATTCTTCTTCTCAACAGAATCTATCTTACACATTTATAATTCTACCATAAATCCACACAGTGAATATTATTGCCATGTTTAATCTTGTGCTTCTGCTATGTATTTACAGATTCTTGATAAAATCCAAAGAATTAGAAATCTTATCGGTCATGACCTTGGCTTTCCCACTGCCGTAATGTATCTTCTCTGTGCCTGTTCTATAAATATTTTCACCCTAATTGTTCTGATGAACTTTCCTCTATGGAACCTAGACCTTATGAATTTAAATGACGTATTAGATTTGCAACAATGTCTCATCGTTATACAGTTAAAACTGCATTTTGTAACCGTAAGTTCTATGCTAATGGTTTCTTTTCTCACACTTCTCAATTGTGGAACTCTCTTCCTGCTTCTTGTTTTCTAGTTAAGTTTGATCTTCAAAAATTTAAATGCAATGTCAATCATTATCTTCTTTGGATTTTATCCAGAATCTCTAAATATATATCAGGATCAACAAATCAGATGTGGCAACAATATTCAAAGCTGTTATAGACAACGTTTCATAATCCTGGCCATCTTCAGGTGTCCATTGTTTAGCTGATATCGGGTATCTGAAGATTATTGACTTATTTTGTCCCTAAGATGGCATCAAAATAATGGACACCTGAAGATGGCCAGAGGGTACTTGGTTGAAACGTGTCTATAACAAAGATACATAAAAAAATTTAAAAAAAAATATTTCATGAGAAAAGGAAGATAGGGGTAGGGTTTGCTCCAAATATACTTTTCAGTGTGCAAAAGAAAAAAACTAAACCAGGTAGCGAACAGGTTCATTAAGAAAATGGGGGCCTAATGCAGCTGGTAAAAGTTAGAAAAGGTGGATTTTGGTCAATTGTGTAGGATGGCAGTAGAAAGATTGTTGGCTCTTCTGATGTGTCCATACCAATTTCGACTTTCTCTTCTTGATCGTGGATCGGAGCTCTTCAAACGCCGCTGATTCTTGACTGAGGGGGAACCTCATACTGCATTATCTATCATCCAGTTCACACTCTTCCCCAGTCTTTTAAACAGGCAACGAGGTCTAGGGATATGAAAGGTGATTATCTCACTTTGGTTGAGATGAAGACACACGCAGCAAATGATGGCTGTTTAGTGTAGTGATGTCATTTTATAGAATGATGAAAACTGTCAGTCCTACAGTCAGTTTCCAAGAGTCAAACCAAACAGTTGTTTTTTTCTGCAGGCAAGACAAGGGCTTTGCCCGGATAAAGGCTAAATCTGCCTCCCCCAACCCACTCGAATCTGGAATCCTACATATGGCTTCTCCAGAAAAACAAAAGAATTTCCAGCAGCTCCATTTCCCGTTGAGAATTATTACATGTAAGACTCTTGTTTTAGACCCCTTTTCACTCTGCTTGTTGTTGCATATATGTATTATTTTCTCTCTGTGAGACAAATGTGTGTACACACACACATATATATCCAGGCATTGTGTATGCATCGAAATACGACTGCAATTGTATAGTGATTTTTTACATGTTTTTGATGTAATATCCTAAAATAAAACATATGTTTTATATATATGCTTTATTTATTGTTATATATATGTATAGTAAAGGTAATAAATCTGTTGGTATATAATCTAAGTAGATCATATATATATATATATATATGTATATATATATAACATTTTGTGAATGACTTAGCAGTTGAAAATTCTTTCTGAGAATAAAGCATGTTTGTCATTTCTTTTCTTACAGCTGTTCTGTCTGTGAAATAAAGTTATTATGGATAATAATAATTCCCATCATGGGGGGAATGCAAAAGGAAGAATATTCACTTTCTTCTCTAACTCAATCCCATTAAAAGTTTATCCCTTGTTCCCTGTTTAGGATTGGTTTTCCAGTTTCTTTGAAAGTTTTTTTCATTGTCTTTCACTCACAGTAGCCCCTTGCATCTTAGTGGCATTATCATCTTGCTTGGAGTGGAAAAAAAATTTAATTTTAAATAAATTATGATTCAATAAATACATAGTTCAAATTCATGCTCTCTTATTGGGGCCAAAGGACTTATTTAAACCTTTCTTGGGAATTAGATAAAATTCCCCCTTGCCCTGTAGAAAACGTTTTCTGCTGGTTATAAAATAAACTACTTTTGGGATCAACATTTAATTTTAAAAGTTTAGTATTTGGTTCCCTAAGCGATTATATGTCCATCGTAATACTAAAACTTTAATCTTGTATACTTGTAACCACAAAGTAAACTGAAACAGTGAATTGTAGCCAAAGGTATATTGAAATATGTTCAAAATGCATTAACTTAAACATTAAAAAAAAAAAAAATTGGTGGGATTTTCTATTTTGTAACTAAATGTCATTGTCAGATCTGCATTCGCATTCAACTAAATTTCAATTTCACAAGGGAGGTAACTTAAAAACTAATTACAGATTAGTCTCCCTTGGATTCATTTATTTTTGAAAATACATAACAAATTCAGGTGATTTTGATGACATAAGATTGCATTAATCTTATATGAAAAGTTGACCCCATGGGACACAGGGTTGCTTATTTGTTTCGCTGAGTTGCTGAGAAGAGAGAAAGAAAAAAATGGAGAAAGAAATGAAAAGGAAAACAGAAGAAAAGAAGAAGAAAAGTTAAAGGAGAAAGAGGAAAAGGGAAAGAGGAAAAGGGAAAGAGAAAGAGGAAAAGGGAAAGAGAAAGAGGAAAAAGAAAAGGGGAAAGAGAAAGAGGAAAAAGAAAAGGGGAAAGAGAAAGAGGAAAAAGAAAAGGGGAAAGAGGAAAAAGAAAAGGGGAAAGAGAAAGAAGAAAAGAAAAGGGGAAAGAGAAAGAGGAAAAGGGGAAAGAGAAAGAGGAAGAAGAAAAGGAGAAAGAGAGGGAGAAGAAAAGGAGAAAAAAGGGAGAAGAAAAGGAGAAAGAGAAGAGAAGAAAAGGAAATAGAAGAGAAAAAAACGAGAAGGAAAAGACAAAAAATAAAAGGAAGAAAAACATTCATTTCCTGCCTTTTGAAACATTCTCTCCTGCAAATCAATTCATCGGATTTTCTAGTTCCTCACTAAAAAGAGAAAAAGTAACTTTTTCATTTTTTGTTCAACCACATTTGAATCTTACCACAAAAAAGAAAAAAAAAAAAATTACTTTCCCCCACATGGAAAATTCTGAGATGAACTGCATTTCTTGGTTCTGCCAATTCTAACCTCCCTAACAAGGGGACCCACCATGCCACTGACATTGTAACCAACCAGCCTCATTTCCTCCGTATTCCATTGTTGAGAAGTAGGTTCCACTTGGACAACTTCTTCTCATGAACCACTGCTCTGTGTAACTGACTCCCCAAAAAACATTTTCCCCAATCACGACAATCTTAACCTGTTTAAGTCTAGAGTTAAATGTTATCTTCCACCTGTCTGCATACACTGAGCCTCTTACTGTGTAGCCCTCTACCTTGAGTGGCTACCTGGGCTTGCTCAGGGTTTAAAAAATAAAAAGAATTTTGTTCTATTTTACAAAACCTTGTTGTTCATTCTTCATTTTCACCTTGTAAATACGTGGAATTTTAAACAAGGCTCCATAAAAATTAAATCCTATACAGACATCATCCACTTCATAAATGTCTGATTTATCTGCAAAATGTTTTGATTCTGTTGTTTATTTCACTCCTTTGCCAATTCTTGGAGTAACAGTTATTTACTGAATTTGTCTATCAAGCTTTAGATAAATATGACTTGACTTGTGCTTTAGATATCTTGAAGGCAATTGACAGGGTTTGCCTTAAGGCCTATGGTATCTCTTGCTGAATATTTCACTTGAACCAGTCTTTTTTTAACAAATCGTCTAATGAAAATTGCTGAATGACCACTCTTCGTGATCCTTTCACATTAATACAGCTGTCCTCCCAGGGTGAAAATCTTTACATCAATGACCATCCTGATGTCATCAGTTCCCAAATTGGTATTGATGCTGATGACACAAGTATTTACTCCTGTCTTAATACTAAGTCTGATAGCTTTGATGAAGTAAAACTGGCAGCTGCTCTTAAAAATTACTTCCAATCAGTTGTTTACTTGGGCAAGAAATGGCTTGTAAATTTTAACACCTCCTAAATGAAACTGCAATCTTTTAATCATCATAGAGAAACATTAGCCTTCCATCAGCATAGCTGATGCTAACCTCTAGGATTATAACTCACTGCAGCTACTTGGCTGAAATGTTTTCTTCTGACAAAGTGGAATGATTATATTGAATTACCATATTTTCCACCTTGGAAGACGCACCCTAATATTCTCATACAACAACACATTCACCATACGTCCCTCACATACTGGCGCCACATATTGTTTACATTAATCACTCGTCTGATTTTGTTTCTATGGCAATGACATACTAGTCAAAAGCAGAAAGGTTCCCACTGCTGCTAGTAAACAGAGCATGTTTAAGCTTGTGGCTCAGCTCCAGGAAGGTTTATAGTCATGTAAATACTTGCAACAGCTAAGTACTGAGGTTACATCATATAAAAGAGTGAATCAGATAGCTAACATTAAGTGTAATGACTCAACATACAAATCCACATCCCTATCAGTCAAGCTAATTAGGTGACTGTCCAAGCTTATTTGAGCCTGGGCGTTGCCTTACATTTATCTTGGAAGACACACACATTTTTTCAGGGTATTTTTTAGGGAATAAAGTGTGTCTTGTGAGCCGGAAAATACAGTAATTGCTAGGTCTGCTGCTAGGAAAGTTCGTTCACTGTGTCGCCAGAATCTTTTGTGCATTGAATATTGCTGCCATATCCAGCCTGGTGCTCCTGCAATATATCTTGAGATTCTTGACAAATCCAGTGAAGGGTCTGCAATGTTATTGATCCTGACCTGGCATCTTGACTTCAAAATGTTTCCCACCACCAAAAGCTGTCTTTTTAGAAATATTTTCATGGTAATTGTACTGTAGCCGTATGAATTTAAGTGTGCTATGAGATTGGCAACAAAGTCTCACAATTTTAGTATTGAACTAGCGAGATACAACTATTAGTTCAATGCTAATAGCTTCTTTTCTTGCTTGTGAAACTCCTTTGTGATTTTGTGCTTCTCCGCTGCCTACAATTTTCAAAAATTTAAATACGTCAACCACCATCTTCTGTCTTCCAAAAATCCCCTTCTTTTATTGTCCTTTTTAAATTTCTCTAATAGATTCATATTATATAATCCAGAGAACGGTTTGCAATACAATTGATCCTGCCCAGGCATCTTGTCTCCAGTCACTTTCTCACCGTCATGATGTGGCTTCCCTCTGTCTGTCCTTAAATATTTTCTTGATAACTACTCTGGTGTACTTTTTTTCCTAGTGCCAGACTACATGAATTTAAGTGTACTACTAGATTGGCAATTAGGTCTCACTGTTTTATTATTGAACTAGCTACATGCAACTGCCACTTCTACTTTAACAGTTTCTTTTCTCACACATCCCACCTGTGGAACTAACATCCAGTTTCTTACTAATTATAATCTTCAAAAATTTAAATGCAATGTCAATTGCCATCTTCTGTCTTCCTGAATTCTGTTCTCAGTAATGTCTTATTCTCTTTCACTCTTAGTAACCCCTTGCGTCTTAGTGGCATTATTACCTTCCTTGGGGTGAAATGATAAAGTAAAAAAGAAAAGAAAAGAAAGCTACAATTCAGATGTAAAGGGAAAATGCTGGGAAATTGTTTTCTATTTTAGTAATAAATCTTTCAATTTAGAAAATTTGGGTAATTTGCAGTTTCAGCCCCGCTCTCAATTTTCATTAAAAATTTGCTAAATACTATCATTTAGGCGTAAATTTACATGCTTAATTAAAAAATAACAATGAAATTTTGCTAAAATCTATCGTTTTGGAGTTCTCAACAAGAAAAGTTCAGACTCGTTCGTGTCTGGCCTGTCCGCCCTTACTGATGTTGTTTTCATATGTTTGCCTCGAGTAGTCATGCACGGAAGCTTAGTTAACAACCTTCTTACTGATCTTACTCATCTCAATTACAACGCAAAACTAAAAAAAAGTCTTTAGACACTTGTGAAAGTGAAGCTTGTATTGAATTTTTATTTGATAAATTTAAATTATTTAGAAAAGCAATGACAAGTGTTGCTTTTTTATAGTGAAGCTGTCATAATAATGAATTTTTGGTTAAATAATAAAACAAATATTAAAATAAATAATAAAATAAATAATAAGACAAATAAAATAAATAATAAAACAAATGATAAAATAAATAATAAAATAAATAATAAAATAAATAAAATAAATAATAAAACAAATGATAAAATAAATAATAAAACAAATGATAAAATAAATAATAAAACAAATAATAGAATAAATAATAAAACAAATGGTAATTGTGCTCTTTTTAAATTTTGTGCAAAGTTTGTGCATTGTGTGCACATTAATCAAGACAAGTGAAGCTTCCTCGCATGACTACTCGAGGCAAACATGCAAACAATGCCAGTAATGGCTGCCATGCTATATCCGCGAGACAAATATGTCCAAACTTTTATTGTCAATAACTTCAATTAACTCGAATTAAGCATGTAAATTTACAATTCAAATGTAAGGGGAAAATGCTGGGAAATTTACATCTTATTTTCTATTTTAGTAATAAATCTTTCAATTTAGAAAAGTCTTTGATTGAACATGTAATGTACACTGATTAAATGCATAAATATGGCTGCTGTCCAAACCTTACAGACAGGCTTTGACGACTGATATTGTTAATAATTTATCTTCACTTCTATTGAAAAATTTATGACAATGGTGAAGAAATACTGTTTGTGTTAATGTCTGTATTAATTTTAATTTGTAAATATTTATGCAATGATGGCATTTTAATAACTTGTAATTTATGACTAAACTCCCCGTTAATAGTTGATTCAATAAGCAATTTGATTATTAGAAAAGAGACACTGGCGTATTTGTTATCTCTTAAATGTCTGAGTGAATAAGGCATTAAGATATATTTGTTCTGTACATTTTAACAGATTTCAGCTTCACTAAATGAATTTTTATATATATTTCTTGTTTCTACGTTATTTTTATAGATTCAAATATTTAAGTAAATGCTCTTTGTTCTGTTTATAATAAACACTATTAACAACATTTACTAACCTGGAGATTCGAGAAATCTCAAAGAAAAATGTGTCCTCTGATAGTGTTTGAGAGAAATCATGGGAAGTTTGTGGTTCAAAAACAGTAATTTCACCTTTGCTAACCAGACATTTCCTCTGTCGTTAAATGGTATAGCATGTTAGACTATATAGTGGTTGAGTGTAGGATACAGGTTCGATTCCTGTCAGGGAACACATTTTTTTTTTAGATTTCTCGGACATTCAGGCTGGGAAATGTTGTTAATACTGTTTATTATAAACAGAGCATTCACATAAATAATTGTCGGACTTAGTCCATATCATAATATATATATATATATATATATATATATAACTAAAATATAGGAAAAAGTGGAATGAAAATATGAAGAAAGACAAAAGGAAAACTTATCTTAGCCAACAACTGATTGACTTTATCAAGACAAATGAAGGATTTTATTTTGCAACATATTTATAAGCAAAAATAAAAAAAATGTTAGTTTCCAAAACTTTTTGATTTCATAAATATTCATCAAGTTTACTGAAGAAATATATATATATATATATATATATATATATATATATATATATATATATATATATGACCCATGTCCTTTGTGCATAAATGAGAAATTATATATTACTAGATTTATAAAAAATAAAAATTTACTTAAAGAAACGAAATAGCTATTCTTTGTTGACATTTGTCAAAAATTTTCATTAAATAATGGTTAAAAAAAGCTGATAAATGAAAAATACATATTTATATTTGATATTTAATAATAATTTTTAAATAATTTAAGTAATTTTATTACATTTATATGTTTTAAAAGAAGTACAGTCTATTAGTAATTAAAATTAAGAATAATATTTTAACATTGTAGTTCAATACAACGTATTCATATACAAACAACCCTTTTAGAAAAAATCTTTATGTATACAAGTACAAATTTAGCGGCGAAACAAAAGCGCTGAAAAACTTTTTGTCATTGATAAAAACCAAACAACATGTGTTGAACAGATGTCATCATTCATTGGAAAAGGTACCCTTATCCTACCTTGACTTAACGTCTTTTCGAAAGTAACCCCTAGTTTGATACAATAGTTGTCAGTGAAAATGAATACCCTACCGCCCCTTGTTAAAATGATTGGATTTTCCTGTATCCTTCCAAAGAAATATTATGAATGCATGTGCTTATAAACCTCAGTAAATTTCGAAATAAGTTATTCCAAAATTTGCTTAAAAATGAAATGAGACTAGGGACTTTAATTTAATTCTATAATTGAATTTGAAGTTTTTTTTTAAACATGGTAATTCCTGTGTAGCGATGAAACCATATTTTTAAATTAGTAAATTTATATTTATGCTCTGTAGATTTGCACTGAGCACTGTTTTGTAAAAAATAAAAATATTAATAAGAACACCGGATTATATATCTTACTGTTCTTTCTCTTTATTATAATACATTTTATATATATATATTTTAATATATGTATACATTGGATTATATACCAATGGATTTATTACCTGTACTCATATATATATATATATATATATATATATATATATATATATATATATGAGTACAGGTAATAAATCCATTGGTATATAATCCAATGTATCCTAATAATATCAAATATTAAAACTGATCCACAAAAAGAGCTCAATGTATTTATTATAACAGAGCATATAAATTACACAACAAAAACCAAAATTACCTCATGTGTGGGGTGGGTATAGATCTATTTCAGCCATCTTATTTAGTCCATCTATTGGGGTTGAATAAGACTGATGTACAGCATATTGGCTGAATCAGATCTACCCACCCCACATTTGTGGGATTTTGTTGTGTTTTACATATACATTGAAAGTAACCATATAAATTTATGTCTATATTTCTGAGATGAGGTATTATGTACAGTATTTACATTAGTCGGACTATTGTCCTCATCTTTGTCGCCATTTTTGTCACAACATTCCTTTCCGCAGCTGCACGGGATAGCGTACACACAGTCTTTTTTAGTCCTGTTCTCCTCTATGGGGGTCTCACTCGAGAGAGATATCTGTGAAGTGTTGTCACGCTTTTGAAGGTTGTCCTGATGTTATATGGACCGCAGATCCTTTGTATTTTCTCTGATAACTCCTTCACATAAGGCAGGCAGACTGTTTTCTGAGTGTTGTTGTCCTCCTCCTCCTCTTCTTGTACCCGCCTATGAGGGGGCAGCCTGTCTCTCCTTTATATACCTTTCCGCAGGAATATAAAAGAGAGACAGGCCGCCCCCTCAATGTAAGGCTTCAAGAACACCAGAAAGCTGTAATGCGAGGGGAAGTAGAAAAATCAGGCGTGGCTGACCACATATGGAGAGAGAAGGGAGATCACCGTCCCCTGTGGGATCAGGTTGAGATCATAGACAGGGAACACCAGTGGAAAATTTGTAAACTTAAGGAATCAGCACATATGCTAGGCCACAAAAATCTCCTGAGTCGGCCAAGCATAGAAATAAATACAATATGGGAACCAGTAATAAGGAGTGCCAGAGAGAAGCAATGATAAAAAAGTTGCAATATGAGATCTGGTAAAAACATGCAATGATAACAGCAAAATCGCAATATGAGTACTGGTAAAAAATGATGGCTGAAAAGTTAGGTTATAATACTCAGAAATTCATACCCAGATGTCCTCAAGGACACATGGCACAGTGGATAAAGGCGTTGGTTAGATCCAGTGACAAACCCAAAGAGTTTGTTTGTTTGTTTGTTTGTTTGGGGTTTTATGGCATATCAACCACTATGGGTTATTTAATGCCAGATCCAGTATTTACTAGATATATCAAAAACGTATAGCTGGCAACATCATTGTTTCAAAAACATATAGTTGGCAACATCATTGTTTCAAAAAAACTTATAGCTGGCAACATCATTGTTTCAAAAACGTACAGCTGGCAACATCATCGTTTCAAAAACGTACAGCTGGCAACATCATTGTTTCCCATCACATTTTAGGGGTAAGGTGTTAGTATCTTTAGTGCAGGGTTTGGGAGGGAAAGTTAATTGTAAGTTGTAGTTGTTTTGGGATGGGTTAGATGTGATGGGGCATGACATGACCAGCCGAATGATCGGATCGACGGCCTTTTGGTTGGACGTAGTTTATCGTCATACCCAGGACGCGGATGTAGTTTATCGTCATACCTAGGAAGCGAACACACCTTGGGATTTCGCTATTTTCCCATAGCTGGGACCCTAACAGGTGCTACCACCCCGGGTCAGGGAGGACCTGGGAACATCAGCAATTAAGAGGTGGTTCCACGCTCATCAAAACCTCCTGATCAGAGGCCTTACTGTTGGACGTAGTTTATCGTCTTACCCAGGACTCGGATGCAGTTTAACGTCATACCCAGGACGAGACCCAAAGAGTGTGAGTTCAATACCCGGTTCAGGAAGTGGAGAACTTTCAGAGGGAAAATTACCAGGAGATAACTGATAACTGACATCCATCAAACATGGCTTGTGGGACTAGAACAGTCTACCCCAGTGATCGAAATAAAGGGTTCGGTTCAAAATTCCAACCACCTGAAGAAGGCCGGAGCGTACAATGGCCGAAATGTTGACAAAACTGGCGACAAAGATGAGGACAATAGTCCGACTAATGTAAATACTGTATATAAATTTATCATCAATACAATTGTGGAATATAAATTTGCTATCAGTACAATTGTGAAAAGTAACCATATAAATTTGCCATTGATAGAATTGTGGAAATTAACCATATAAATTTACCATCAATACAAATTTGGAAAGTAACCACATGAATCTATTGCCTATATAAATTTGGAAAGTAACAAGAGTTTTGTTTATTTTTTTTCAGACTGTAAAAAATGTCATCTTGCTTATCCCAAGTTCATGGCCGCCTCACAACCATTCTTAAATGATCCTCAGATTTTTTTTGGTCGTGTTAAAGACCCACTTCTTTTTCAAGCTATGAATGTTACAAAGTTCCCAACTTTGGTTTATTATGCTCCTGCAAGTGCCAAACCAGAAATGTAAGTATCTGTGCACTTATCATTCTCTTTGTATAGGTGCTTGTTTTTTAATAAAGTTCACCCAAGGTGGAGGGTTACTGAATGAGGTGTATAAGTGTTCAGGAAAGCATCCCTGCAGGAGTCTGTTCTACAAAGTAGTAATTCTTGGGAAGAGGTTTTCTGAGTAACATTCTTCTTACAAAAGGAATAAATGGGTGATGGGGGTGATTCAACTCTGTGGACATAGCAGGACAGGTCTTGGCTGCAAAGGTCTGAGCTAGTTGCACTAAAGAATACACATTTCTTATAGAAGTAGTGACATTGTGTCTTTGGGGAAAGAAGCTGTAGGGTGGAAAATAAGTCACCCCCTTCAAGAAAGTTGCTTAAACAATTTTTAACTCTGTCAATGCTGTAAAGTGAGACATTTTCTCCCTTATGTCAAGAGCTTATTGAAAAAAGATTTGGAAGAACTGTGGACCAGATGACATCAGGACAATATTCGAATACAGCTGAATCTTATGAAAAAAATATCTATTGAGTCAAACTTAAGAAAGGTGAATATTACCAAAATTTGGGGAATTTTTTTTTTTTTTTTTTTTTTTTACAGAGAGGAACCCATAATTAAGAATTATTTTGGGGAGGTGGGAAAACCTATAATTAAGAATTATTTTGGGGCGGTGGGAATACCTATAATTAAGAATTATTTTGGGGCGGTGGGAATACCTATAATTAAGAATTATTTTGGGGCGGTGGGAATACCTATAATTAAGAATTATTTTTTGTAAATTTTTTTTTTGGGAAACATTCAATTTTTTTTTTGGAGGAAGAAACAAGAATTTTTTGTGGGTGTGGAACGTATATTTAAATTTTTTTTTTAGAAACCTTTAATTTTTTTGTTTTTTAAACCAATAATTAAAAATTAATTTTTTTGAAAACACTTCTACTTTTTTTTTTTTAAAAAGACTTATAATTAATAATTTATTTTTTGTGTGCAACCTTTAATTAATATTTTTTTAAAACTTTTAATAGCCAATTTCATTTTAGAAATCCCTAATTAACTCTGGATTTTATTTCAATCTTTATAATTAATACAAGATTTTATGGTGGATTTAAATGGATTAAGGATGATCAGCGAGTTGCAATAAAAAATAAGAAATTTTCATGAAAAAAATTCTCAACAATATTAAGAAATTCAACCAACTTAAGACGATTAGTACTCAGAATAAAAAGCAAGAGAAATAAGACTAAAGAAATACAAGTCAATAAAAATAATTAACTGCTTTATGTAAGAAATTCAAAGAAAGTATATTAAATGAGAATTCAAAGAATATTTCAAAATATCTTTTCAGTTCTAAACAGGATCTCACAGTTGAAGGAATCATCACGTCCATTGCCAAAGCTATGAAGGGTGATTTCTCTCGTGTGAAACGAGAATATGCAGTCGAACTAACCGAAGACGTCTATGATGAATTTGTTAATCTTCCAGGCGTTTATGGACTGATCTTGGTTTACAAAAATAAAGGTAAGATACGTTATGTTATAACCATTCACAGTTTTGCCATAGAGCAATACTTAGCAATTTAATATTGCAAGCCATGAACAGTGAGTTTAGTGTGCCCTTTGTGGCATTGTGCAACTCTAGGACAGAATTAGTCAAAATTTACTGTATGCTCTGCTCTATACTTGAAAAGATTCTTGAGGAAATCCAAAACAAAAGAATCTGCAATGTTATCAGTCCTGATCTGGCACGTAAGTGAATATAACGAACCCAACTGGAATTGAAACTCAGTCTCCAATTAACAATTTGGGATTATTAACTATTACACCACCCACACATCCAAGCATACAGAATCCGGTATTCCCAAGCAGTCACCTATTTAGGTACTGACCAGGTTTGATTTTGGTAACTGTATGAGAACCGGTGTTTCAATGCAATGGATAGGAAGTTATGGAGAGCTATGACCGACCATATCTGTTGAGGACATGGCACAGAGAAGATGACAGAAACCAATACTAATGAAAGAATAATTTCAAACTACAAATGAAAACTTCTAGAAAATAAAAATATTAAGCAAGAATTTAAAGAAGGCAATTAGTGATTGTGTTGGGGTTGTAATATTAGTTGTGATAATGATGATTTTAGAAGCATACTATAATTTTCTTTGTATGACCTAAAACTATATATATATATATATATATAAATATAAAAGTGGACATGGGAGTCAGCACTTAGAGGCGACAGTCTGTTTCATGCTAGTGCAATCGTCAGGCAACTAGTGCTGTTATTTTTCTCAGCTATTTATATATAAGGGTCAGTGGTGCATTATGGGTAGTCTATTTTGGCGGTTACTTTTACCGGAAGTCGCTTATTTGTTTATTTATTTATGTCAAATTATTTTGCTTGTTTTTTTGTTTGTTTGTTTTTTGTTTTTTTAAAATTTTATTTTTATCTTATATATTTATTTATTTATTTATTATTTTGATCGGTGTTTTTTTGTTAACGTAGTAAAAATTTGTTTATATAGCTTATTGCTCTATTATGGCGGTCATTTACTGGAAGTCGGATGTTTGCTTATTTATTTGGGTCAAATTGTTTTGCTTGTTTTTATTTATTTTCATTTTTATTTTTTATCTTATATATTTGTTTATTTGTCATTGATTAAATCTATTTGTTGAATTTTGAGGTGGGATGTTGTGATTTATTCTTACTATTTTTTTGGTCGGAACAGTTTTTAATTTATCTATTTGGGTTGATTATCTTTATTTGTTTTTTCTAAACGGCTAGTTTATCGTAATCGGTTGTTAGTTTGTTTATATATTTGGATGTATTTAGATCAATTTATTATACTTGTTATTTATTTGTTACACTATATATTTTTGGCTTTCGATTTTTAAGTAACATAGTATATTATCTTTTATTAATTTTTTTATTTTTTATCGTTATATAACAGTTATAACTTTCGTCCGTTCTTTTGTTTTGATTTTATTTCGCAAATTCTAACAGGTATGGTTTTGTAATTTGTTTGGAGTAATTTATTTTGCTTATTTTATTGTTGTTTTGTTTGTTTATATATTTATTTATTTTTCTATTTTAAGTTACGTAGTAAAAATTTGTTTTCATGTCTGCATTTTGAGATTAGCTCGGATCTTTTATTTAATAATTTATTTTGGTCTGGGAAGGTAATGATAGCTATTTTTTCCTCCAAGCAAAGTTTGCAAGTTTTTGATAGGTTGTTGTAGGCTGATGATTTTTTCCTTATTTTCCAAGATATTTTTGGTGTGGTGTGTGTTTTGTTTTTTATTTCCCAGATATACTTAGAAAGCATTGTGCTGTTCGCATATTTACTATTTGTGAAAGACATTTTGTGTACATAATTTTTTTGTTTCCATGGTCCTTCGGTTACTCCTATGTATACTTTTTCTTCATTATCTGCTGATTTTATCGTGGCTTGGTAGATTACGTTGTTTTGTAAACAATTACCGTTTAAGGGACATTCGTTTTTTATTCTGCAGTTGCACGTGGGTTTAATTTATTCGTGTGGTTTGTTAATAACAAACCACACGAACAAATTAAACAAATATTTTAACACCAGTTGTTAAAAATAATTTTTCTTTTCAACCACTTAACCATTGCAGAGATTTGATTTTTTAAAGCAGTTAAATCAGCCATTCTTTATGTATACTAAGAGCCTTGAACAAATTTCAAAATGGCACCTTTTCTGGTAAATTCATGTTAACTATTTTTTTTAATCATTGCACCCCAAGCAAGGCAATAAAGCCACTAAGATGTAAGAGGTTACTGAGCATTAGAGAATCTGAGAAAAAAAAATCAATAATATTAAGAAGAGAGGACAATAAAAGAACCGAAATTAAGAAGACAGAAGATAACGATTGACATTGCATTTAAATCTTTGAAGATCAAAGTTGACTGGAAAGCAAGAAACCAAAAGAGAGTTCCACAAGTGAGAAGTGTGAGAGAAGAAACTTTTAGTATAGAGATGACGGATGCATCTAGCTATTCCAACTGTAAAATGATGAGACCTAGCTGACAATCTAGTACTGCCTTTAAATTCATAAACTATTGGTACCATAGAGGAAAGTTCATCTGAATAATTACTATGAAAGTATTTATAGAAAAAGCACAGGGAAACTACATTATTGTGGTGAGAAAGTGACTGAAGCCGAGATACCAAGTCAGGACCAATAACATTGCAGATTCTTCAATGGATTTTTATCAAGAATCTCTAAACATGTAGCAGGAACACCAGACCATATATGGCAGCAATATTCAAAGCCAGGAAGAATGGTAGATTTATAAATATGTGAGAGATCCTGATGAGAAAAATTGTCTAGCACAACACAGGGAACCAACTTTACTAGCAGCAGACTTAGCCTTTGATACAATATAATCTTTCCACTTCATGTCAGTGGGAAATGCTAGATCGAGAAGGCATAATGAGGTTAGCACCAGCCAATTGGATGGAAGGTCAAAAGGGTTCTCCTCTCAGACGATTAAAAGAGAGCAGTTTTGTTTTGGAGCGTTAAAATTAACAAGCAACTTCTGACTCCATTTAACAACAGATTGTAGGTCATTTTTTAGATCAGATGTCAATTTGACTTCATTGAACTGATCGAATTTACTATTAAGACAAGAGTAAATAGTTGTGTCAACTTAATGTCTACTCTGATGATATCATTTTCTAATTTTTATACCATAATGTGGTTTGGTATCCAAGTTCATATTTCAGAAGCACATTTTTGATATATGACTCTCATCTTGCTCAAAGGAAAATTGTCTATCAGAAAATATTTGACTAGTTTGGCTAAACACTTCTGAAACACATTTGATCTCTAGTCATAAGTAGTGTCAGATTTAGGACAAACGAGGCCCTGTGCTAGTAATGTTATGAGGCCCCTTACTTGGGCCCTGAAGAAGGTAGGCATAGAAGGAAGATGCCCCCTAGGTCAACGGGGCTCTGTGCTTAAGCACACCTAAACACAGTGGTAAATCCGACATTGGTCATAAGTTACCTATCTATTATTTTTGTTGTAATGCTATATTCCTTCAGGACATAGCAGCCATGACT
>OZ038508.1:89822050-89854550 GCA_964036315.1 Acanthosepion esculentum | reverse complement strand
AAATTTCAGATACAATTAAAATATATCTGTAAAAGGACAATATGAATAAAGACAAAAGGAAAACTGATGAACTTTATGAAGGCAAATTTTAAGGATTTTAGTTTTTAATGAGTATTTACAAAATATTAGTATTTAAAAATTTTTAAATTTAAGAAAGGCTCATAAATATTCATCAGGTAAACTGAAAAGTCTTGATTTATTGTCTGTTTAATGTCATATTAACCCCTTATCGGTCATTTAATGCCAAAATTTAATTTTCTTGGAAGTTTTATAAAAATAAAAAGTAAAAATATGTTATTCTGCTTTCCCAATTTAGTACATGGTAGATGATACTCAGATTCTATGCATAGATATGTTTGTGTGGACATAGTTACTAGAGTGTTTTATGTTGTAGTTTTGTTGAAGTTATATTTTATAATTGAAGCAATAGGTTTAAAAACTTAACCCAATCATAAACTAAAAAAAATCCCTTTCAGAAGTCGTCAACAAAAAAACAAACTGTAGTTCAATACAACGTATTCATTTACAAACAACCCTTTGAGGAAAAAAAAAATCTTTATATATACAAATACACATTTAACGGCATAACAAAAGTGCCAAAAACTTCCTGTCGTTGAAATAGACCAGACGATATGCATTGAACAGATATCATCATTTGTTTTAAAAAAGGCACCCCGACCCTTCCTTGACTTAACCTCTTTTCGAAAGTAACTATGTTGATACAATAGTTGTCAGTGAAAATGAATACCCTACCGCCCCTTATTAAAATGATTGGTTTTCTCCATATCCATAGAAATTAATATTACGAATGTATATGCCTATAAAGCTCCGTAAATTTCAAAATTTGTTATTCCAAAATTCGCTTGAGGATGAAACAGAACTAGGTACTTTAATTTAATTTCTATAATTGAATTGAAAGATTTTAGCTTCTGTTTTTGAAACATGAGAACTCTTAAGTAGCGATGGAATCATATTTTTAAAAAAATAATTATAATATAGGCTCTACTTGTGCATTGAGCAGTATTTTAAAAAAAATAAAAGCAAAAATACTAAAGAACTTCAGATTATTAACCTAACGGTTCTTTCCTATTTTTCTATATATTTGCACACACACACATAATTTTATTATTATACTGTTAATCCATGTATGTGTTGAATCAATTTTGTAATGTTTTGAGTGTTGGTATCTGCCACGGATGTGAGTTTCTCGGCCCAAGAAAGATGGACAATACCTGAGTACTGATGTCATTCAGCTATATGACTTGTATATTTAATTATTTATTATTCTGAATATTAAATGGCATATGTCATCATCTCAGAAAACACGTCGCCATTTCTTACAAGGGAAACAACTCAAGATTTAGCACGCAATTCAGTTGTCTCCCTTGACATCAAATCGTCAGCAAAATGATTTCTTTTTCTTCTTTCGAATGACTTTTTTCCTTATCTATTTACATCTGCTGACTATTGTTTTCATCTTTGTTGATGTCAATACAGGTAATTTTAAGGGAATTTTAAACTGTACCCTTTTTGGTTAGTAGATTGCTCTCATTCTGCTGACCATGTGTTAGTCTTGAGTTGTTCTTATTTAGTACTTGTTCGGTTATTGCGCGGCCCTGATTCCATAGAGTCCAAATCTGTACTGCCCGGGCACGGGATTGAACCTGCAATCTTTCCTGGTTAAAAATCTTGATATTCACTTTCAAAAATTTGTGTGTGTGAGAGTGAGAGAGAGTGAGTATGAGAAAGAGAGAGCTGTCACAAAATTACTTTTGGATTGAACTGAAATTTGATGTATGCAAACCTACCCCCCCAACCCCCTTGGGGCATCAGGAGTTGCATAAGCTGACTGGAATTGTTCCAAACTATTCCTGGAAAGAAAATCATTTTCCACATTTACAGAGGAAGCCATTTATTGTAATCACTTTTTGGACAGGTTCTTTGAAATAATGATCCTAGTTTGAGAAACATTAGCCACGATTATAAGTGATTTAGTGAAAGCTTTTGACTAAATGGATGGTGGAACAGGTTTGAGGAGAAAGAAGAAAAAGAAAATTTATTAAAACTTACAAAAGACAGGAAATTGTGGAGAGCCATGATTGCCTATATCCTGAAAGGACATGGTACACAAAGAAAAACAACACACCTTAAAAATAAAATTTTTTCTGACACATTGAGTTTTTGTGCAATTAAAAAAAAGAGTAGACACAATGCTCTAAAACCATTTGTTTCCATAGCAACTGCAACCCCAATGCAGGAAGAATAATAAAACTGTTGGTGGCTAGAGCAAGTCGACACGCAAAACATTTTCTTTCTTTTATTGTCACTGCTATTTTGGCTATCCATTTTTTTGAGTTACTTTTCTCTTTGTGGGTTAGATTTGAATGTAGCTGTGTCATGCATTTTGCTGTCACCATTAGTCAAATGCATTATACATTGCTGTCACCATTAGTCAAATTCATTACACATTGCCTAACAGCATTCAAATCTGTTAGTTGTCAAAGCAAACATCAGTGTATGCCATTTTTTCTGCAAAGAGAAATTCAGTGGTACACATCTGTTTTTTTCATGTCATATGCCATTTCGTTAGATAGATACTATTTCTAACATAAATTATATAAAATAATCTATTTAAAAAAAAAAAAAAGAAAAGAAAGAAGAAAAGATCGTGTAGAGGCAAGAAATGATAAATGATGACACTGACATTGCACCAAAAAAAAAAAAAAAATATATTTATAATGGTGTCTGAGAGCTGAAAATACTCTGATATTGGAAACTTTATATTTAGAAATGGAAAGGAAACAAAAAAAAATTATCCAAAGTACAGAAAAGAAAAAAACAAAAGAAAAAAGAACTTAATGATCAACATGTGTTAGTTATTAATCAAACTATATATAATTTGGGCTAATGGCAGGGGTCAGATTATTGACCTTTTGTCTCATGAAATTATGCCTCCATCTTTCTAACATACGTGCGTATATCTTGAATATATTGTGGGAGAATGAAAATTAAATAATAAATAAAATCAATAATAAACATAATAATTAAAAAAAAATGCAAATGGAAACAAAAAAAAGGGGGGGGGGGTTCCGGTCACATTCAAAGTTTGTGACGCCATTTCCGGAAAGGAGATCATCTTTCTCTTGATACTTACGAATCATTGGATTCAGATGTGATTTTGCAGTGGTCCTTAGGAAAGGAGATTCAGTCATCATATCTGTTTGTCTATCTGTCTGTCTGTGTGTCATGTTGACTTGAGGCCAATCACTCTCTTAACTCTGAGTTTAGTATGCACATGTGTGTCAATAAAATTAACCCTTAATTTTTCAACCAAGTTTTTGTGTCATTTATTGTGGTCCAAGTACATTACCAACTGATGGTACTGGAAAAAAAAAAAACAAATACCAACCCACTACAACTTTTTACTTGTGATATATTTTAGCAACATTTACACAACTTGAAGTAAAGTTATTGGAAATTCTTTAAATAAACTAGAATAGCTATCTTTTGTTTGTCAATAAAAATATTCTTGAAGAAATGCTGCTATTTTATTACTACTTATTGCAAACCAAATTAACATATATTTCAAAATGGCCATAGTAAAAAGAAACAGATTTTTTATAACCATCATTATAACAATAAAACAATCAAAATAAATGGGAGTTTGTTATATTGATATTGTTGCAGACATGGTTACAAGTGTAAAAATGTGGGTATTATAACTTGTTGAACTCCATTGAAATTTCTAATAATGGACACACAACAGGAAGGAAAAGAAAGGAAATTTTTCTTTTGTTTGTCAGAGACCAGCTTGGCACGTCTTCACCCATTGATCATCAGTAGTCAAAAGAGACAGAGTTCTTTTAATTGTCTGTCAAGGTGAAAATGAGACAGGGCTGTGGTTGGCTTGTCTATTGACCAATTAGAGAACTTGTTACATGCCAGTTAAAGCAATGCTGTTAAAGAAACCTCAGGATTGGCTACTTCAACTTTAAATTCTCACGAGTGGCCATGACAGTATCATTTCAGTTTATGAAACTATTTAGAGTCAGGCCAGAGATGGGACGAGAACAGTGAGAGTTTGTCAAAGACACCAAAACAAAGAATGCAATATTTATGCTCAGAATGTTATCAGAAAGAGCAATACTAATGTAGAAAGACGTGTGCATGTGTTTTATAGACGATGCAAAAATGTTTGACAAAGTACACGACAAAGAACTGTTAGAGCAGCTTAGCAACCTTGACATATTCCAAAAAGAGATTAGAATAATCAAGAATCTATACTGGCAGCAAACCACTTGCATAAAGATAAAAAATTACCTCAGCAGATATACAAAAATAGAAAGGGGCATAAGACAAAGATGGGTCTACTCACTGGATTTATTCAACTTATAAAACAAGGCAATTCAGAGAGAACTAGAAGTCCTACCAGGATTCATTATTGGTGGCCACAATCTTAACAACATAAGATATGCAGATTACGCAGCATTGATAGCAGACATGGAAAGGAAACGACAAAACATTCTACAGAAGGTAGCAAAGGAAAGCAAGAAGAAAGGACTAAGCCTAAACTACAAGAAGACAGATTGCAAGCCCAAAATGCAAATTACAAATCAGGCAGACTAAAATCAAACAGGTACAGAAATTTAAATATCTGGGATGTGTTCTAACAGAGGACAAAACGTGTGACACTGAGATTCAAAGATGTATTGGGATGGCAAAAATCTAAGCAGAGTATTAAGAGACAAAAAAAATTTTGTTAGAAACAAAGACAAGAGTACTGAATGGTTACATGATATCAGTCATCCTGTATGGGAGTGAATGCTGAACAATCTCCTCAAAGATGAAGAAGAGACTTGAAGCAACAGAAATGTGGTTCTACAAAAAGATGTTGAGGACACCATGGGCCAAACATGTGAGGAACGACGAGGTTTTGGAGAGAATGGAAACAAAGAGGAAACTTATAATTAACATCAGGAAGAGGCAGTTGAAATTTCTGGGGCACGTAACGAGGAAAGAGGGCTGGGAAAATCTGATACTCATAAGACAGATTGAGAGGAAAGAGGGAGAGAGGAGAGCAGTGCATAATATACTTAATGAGCTTGAGTAAATGGATGGCAGAACAGTGTTTGTGAAAAAGAGCTACAAGGGACAGGAAGATGTGGAGGGTCATGATCGCCTATGTCCTGAAAGGGTACGGCGCATAAAAGAAGATCTAGAAAATGAATATCAATGCTTTATAAAAGCTTGAGAGGTCCTAGGCTGGAGTCTAAAGGATAATTTGGCCCCTGGCTATCGGCAGGACAGTTGAACCTCTTCTGCCATGCCATCAGCATCTGCCCCTATTAGAAAATGAAATATTCAGTTAATTAAAAAAACAGATAATTACATTTGGATAGATGGAACACATTAGCTTGGGATGGTAGTCCATCTAGGGAAAGGAAAACCCTGATTTGAAACCTCTGCTGCCTTGTGGTCAAATCCAAACATGGAAACGGCTATACGTGAAAATCCAGAGGAGAGTTACAAGTCTTTTAAAACATTTGTATTCTGAACATTTCCGAAAGAGCGTGACTGCCTTAAACAATTCTTGTTGAATCTGAAACTTGTTAAGTAATTTTTTTCTTGGGGATTAAGAATGAAAGAAACTTAGTAATTGGATTTAATTCTATGTGAATAACTTCATTCGTTTACAGAAAACATTTTGCAGCTGATTTGTTTTGTGCCAAAAAGATATGCGAGTTTAGCTAAAAGATTATATAAAGAATAAATTGGATCTTTTACAAAACGATCAAAATTCATTGCAATAAGTCAGACCATAATTCCGATTTAGAGTTTTAAGATTGAAAATTGATAAAATTTGAAATTTAAAGCTAAGACTTCAGCATCTGACGTAAAGTCATAAACTGGTGTTCGTTGTATTTCTGTCGTCCAACGCCGTGGCGGAGGGTGAGAGAGTGAAGCAATGAAATCATAATTAGTCCTTCTAGGCATGAAAAATATTACGTAGTAATTTGGATTTATTTTCTCTTATTTAGAGGCAACTGACAGATAGAGAGAGAGACACAGGGAGAGAGACACACACAGAAAGAGATAGAAAGAGACACAGAGAGAAATAGAGAGAGAGACACACAGAGAGAGATAGAAAGAGACACAGAGAGAGATAGAAAGAGACACAGAGAGAAATAGAGAGAGAGACACAGAGAGAGATAGAGAGAGACACAGAGAGAGATAGAAAGAGACACAGAGAGAAATAGAGAGAGACACAGAGAGAGAGATAGAAAGAGACACACAGAGAGAGATAGAAAGAGACACAGAGAGAAACAGAGAGAGAGACACAGAGAGAGAGAGAGATAGAGACAAAGTGTGTGTCATATTGGCTTTCTCAGTAGCACTTGGAAATGCTATTCATTGATTTTATAAAAATCTCTCTTTATTACAAGAACCAAATATTGCTGGTTTATTTCAATATTCTCTGCAGTTATCAACTTTTTCTTCCTCAGATTTAATCTCGAATTAAAAGCAGAACAAGACTGTCCTTAACTGTATTTAACGTAGCTAATTTATCATTAACCTGATACTTGTATTAATATTAGAATTTAAACAGATGCTTTTCTGTCTGCACTTCTACAATCAACACTTATTCTCATTTTGTTGTGGAGTTATTTCCACAATAGAACTTGTAGTCGGACTAAATGTGTCCTAAATGGGGTAAACGTACAGAAACGTTAGGAACTTGTAATAAAGTGTTACACAGAGTAATCGAGTTGTGGTCGCTGAACACTTACTCCTCCCTCGACTACATACTGACTCCTACTTATAATAGGTGGGAGAGCCTATTATCTAGACAAGGTGTCTTCCACTATAACACATTTACAGTTGGACTAATATCCTTATCTTTGTTGTTACTATACATTTCAGCTGTTGTTCATTTTCTCCATTTTTCATGTGTCTGTTGACCTTTTCATGTGTCTGTTGACCTATGTAACCTTCAGGAAATTTCATATTGAACCCATTATTTATGGGGGTAAATTGTCCTCATCGCACAGTGTCTAGGGACATCTCATCTTGGTTGTCCTTTGAGTACTTGTCACTTATTTTTCCTGTTTCTACTGAGTGAATTTATTCAGATGACTTGCTGCAGGGTTTTAAACTCCCAATTACTATGTCACCAAAATCTTCTAAGAAAGCTAGAATTCTCAGCCTGAAACCTAATGCACTTCTTGTCATCCCTCTTGCTGCAGACTTGATGTCAAGCTTGACTGCCTCCACCACCATTTCTTTCTTCAAATTAACAAAGATTAGTTTCATGGAAATAAAAAGAAACTTATTGAATAAAATTTAATTTTCATTCAGTTTTATATAAAAGAAACAAAAATAAATATTTACACTATTTACATTCTTTGGACTGTCGTCTTCATCTTTATTGTCATATTCACATTTCGGCCATTGTATGCTTGAACCTTCTTCAGGTGATATTTGTTGGAGTTTGGAACACTTTTAGGTCAGTGGTTCTCAAGTGGAGTCCACACACACACACACAAAAAACAAAACAAAAAAAAACAACACAGAGAAATTTTACTTTGGAATGGTTGTTACAATTGAGAACTGGAATTTCTGTAATTAAATTATGCAGAATTAACACAAATATACACAAAAATATCTTGAAATACTTAAGAGCAAATTTATTGAATAAAGTTGCCATTGACTCCAACCATGGCCTCTGGACAACTTTAGAATCTCCTGCAATGGTCTCCTTGTTTAAGTTGGTCAATGCTACCATAAGCCTTGCCTTCAGTTCATCTTTGGTTTTACAAGGAATTTTGTTGGTCTCTCGCTCAACTGTGCACCATACATAATAATCAAGGGGGTTGCAGTCTGGGGAGTTAAGTGGCCAGATGTAAGGGGTGATGTGGTTGCATAAATTATCTGATAGCCATGGTTAGGTTCTCCTGCTTGTGTGGTATGATGTAGAGTCCTTTTGCCAGACATAGGGTCTTCCATAGGGTCCTCTTCACCCAGGGCAGCACTACCTCCTCAAAGCACTTGGTTTAGGCCTCTGCGTTGAGCCTGAGTTCCTGTGGGAAGATGAATGGGGGCATAATATCGCCATCACTAGTGATCACTCCAAACACCTTCGTAATCACCATTAGACTCATCCGACTCTCTTCGAATCCTCTGCCCTGATTAACACCCCAAAAAACTTTAAATGTTTGTATTGAAGCATCCGGTGTGAATGCCAAGCAGTACAGCATGCCATTTACACATTTCTGGTGGAGTGAATTGTGTCATGGTGCTCTTTTTCTCACAGACACTGCCCAACAAACCCTACTATACTGTTCAGTTGACAAAATCATAAACAAACAACACGTATGCATGAAATTACAAATATAGAATGGCGACAATTTACTCATATCCTGCATATATTGAAATATATAAAATATATTATGGAAATAGGATACATTAAATAATCAAATCTTTAAAAACAAAAATTATTTTCATTATTTAAATGAAATTCATCAAAGACACCCAGTTTAGGCATTTTAAAATATGTTTGCAAAAATGTGAATTGTTAATAGCCTTGGTTCCTATAAAAAACAATTTTTTTGCTTGTATCTTTTTGGCAGCTGCAGTTGATACAAGCTAATTATATTACCATAGTAACAAAAAGCTCCACAAATGACGAGTCAATGATATTTCTTTGATTATTTGCATCTCCCTGGAAACCTGGGTTTACCAATGTCCGTCTAATTGCTGAATAGAAAAGGCCATTTTGTTGTCAAGAAATCAAAGAAGCAGTTGTCTGTATCGACAGTGAATTCAAGATGGAGAGAAAAAAAAAATGAAGTTTATTGTATTTACCGAATATGATATGCAAGGAGCCTTATCCATTATTGATTTTTCAAAGTTTTTATAGACTAAATTCTAAGTTTACAATTACACCGTGGAAAGTAAATATATTTTTTGCTTGTTTTTCTGGAGAGGAAATAACGCTGACAGTAAATACTTTCAGTCAGACGAAACGCTAATGTTTTTACTCATATCATTTAAATCGAGAGTCAGTTTTATTGTATTTAACAGTAAATTAAACTCCCACTTGTTTTCAATCAGCAACAGTAAGAGAAATGGTGGCAGAGGGAGTCAAGTTTGACAGTAAGGATATAGCAACATTAAAATAATTCTTTTGCATTTCTTTTATGTGCTGTGTTCTGTCTGGACATAGGCGATCATGGCTCTCCACAATTTCCTGTCTTTTGTAGCTCTTAATAAATTTTGTCTTTTTGTTATCTCTCCTAAACCTTGTTCTGCCACCCATTTACTCAAGCTCATTCTTCTTCTTCTATGTGTTGTGTCACTTCAGAATGTTGCCGATCATGGCTCTCCACAATTTCCTGTCCTTTGTAGTTCTTAATAAATTTTGTCTTTTTGTTATCTCTCCTAAACCTTGTTCTGCCACCCATTTACTCAAGCTCATTCTTCTTCTTCTATGTGTTGTGTCCCTTCAGAATGTTGCCGATCATGGCTCTCCACAATTTCCTGTCCTTTGTAGTTCTTAATAAATTTTGTCTTTTTGTTATCTCTCCTAAACCTTGTTCTGCCATCCATTGACTCAAGCTCATTCTTCTTCTTCTATATGTTGTGTCACTTCAGAATGTTGCCGATCATGGCTCTCCACAATTTCCTGTCCTTTGTAGTTCTTAATAAATTTTGTCTTTTTGTTATCTCTCCTAAACCTTGTTCTGCCACCCATTTACTCAAGCTCATTCTTCTTCTTCTATATGTTGTGTCACTTCAGAATGTTGCCGATCATGGCTCTCCACAATTTCCTGTCCTTTGTAGTTCTTAATAAATTTTGTCTTTTTGTTATCTCTCCTAAACCTTGTTCTGCCACCCATTTACTCAAGCTCATTCTTCTTCTTCTATGTGTTGTGTCCCTTCAGAATGTTGCCGATCATGGCTCTCCACAATTTCCTGTCCTTTGTAGTTCTTAATAAATTTTGTCTTTTTGTTATCTCTCCTAAACCTTGTTCTGCCATCCATTGACTCAAGCTCATTCTTCTTCTTCTATATGTTGTGTCACTTCAGAATGTTGCCGATCATGGCTCTCCACAATTTCCTGTCCTTTGTAGTTCTTAATAAATTTTGTCTTTTTGTTATCTCTCCTAAACCTTGTTCTGCCACCCATTTACTCAAGCTCACTAAGTAAGCTATGCGTTGTTTTCCTGTTCTTGCTATCAATATGTCCCTGTGAGTATCTGATCTTCCAAGCACACTTTCCTTATGTGTCCTAGAAATTTCAACTGTCTCTTCCTGATGTTAAGTATAAGTTTCTTTTTCATTTCCATTTTCTCTAAAACTTTGTCGTTGCTCACATGTTCAGACCATGGTATTCTCAACATCCTTCTGTAGAGCTACATTTCTGTTGCTTCAAGTCTCTTCTTCATCTTTGAGGAGATTGTCCAGCATTCACTGATATACAAGAGGAAAGATATCACGTAACGGTTCAGTACTCTTTCCTTTGTTTCTCTTGCTTCAAGTCTCTTCTTCATCTTTGAGGAGATTGTCCAGCATTCACTGCCATACAGGAGGACAGATATCACGTAACAGTTCAGTATTCTTTCCTTTGTTTCTCTTGCTTCAAGTCTCTTCTTCATCTTTGAGGAGATTGTCCAGCATTCACTGCCATACAGGAGGACAGATATCACGTAACGGTTCAGTACTCTTTCCTTTGTTTCTCTTGCTTCAAGTCTCTTCTTCATCTTTGAGGAGATTGTCCAGCATTCACTGCCATACAGGAGGACAGATATCACGTAACGGTTCAGTACTCTTTCCTTTGTTTCTGTTGCTTCATGTCTCTTCTTCATCTTTGGGGAGATTGTCCAGTATTCACTGCCATATAGGAGGACAGATATCACGTAACGGTTCAGTACTCTTTCCTTTGTTTCTGTTGCTTCATGTCTCTTCTTCATCTTTGGCGAGATTGTCCAGTATTCACTGCCATATAGGAGGACAGATATCACGTAACGGTTCAGTACTCTTTCCTTTGTTTCTGTTGCTTCATGTCTCTTCTTCATCTTTGGGGAGATTGTCCAGCATTAACTGCCATATAGGAGGACAGATATCACGTAACGGTTCAGTACTCTTTCCTTTGTTTCTCTTGCTTCAAGTCTCTTCTTCATCTTTGAGGAGATTGTCCAGCATTCACTGCCATACAGGAGGACAGATATCACGTAACGGTTCAGTACTCTTTCCTTTGTTTCTGTTGCTTCAAGTCTCTTCTTCATCTTTGGGGAGATTGTCCAGCATTAACTGCCATATAGGAGGACAGATATCACGTAACGGTTCAGTACTCTTTCCTTTGTTTCTCTTGCTTCAAGTCTCTTCTTCATCTTTGAGGAGATTGTGCAGCATTCACTGCCATACAGGAGGACAGATATCACGTAATGGTTCAGTACTCTTTCCTTTGTTTCTCTTGCTTCAAGTCTCTTCTTCATCTTTGAGGAGATTGTCCAGCATTCACTGCCATACAGGAGGACAGATATCACGTAACGGTTCAGTACTCTTTCCTTTGTTTCTCTTGCTTCAAGTCTCTTCTTCATCTTTGGGGAGATTGTCCAGCATTAACTGCCATATAGGAGGACAGATATCACGTAACGGTTCAGTACTCTTTCCTTTGTTTCTGTTGCTTCATGTCTCTTCTTCATCTTTGGGGAGATTGTCCAGTATTCACTGCCATATAGGAGGACAGATATCACGTAACGGTTCAGTACTCTTTCCTTTGTTTCTCTTGCTTCAAGTCTCTTCTTCATCTTTGAGGAGATTGTCCAGCATTCACTGCCATACAGGAGGACAGATATCACGTAACGGTTCAGTACTCTTTCCTTTGTTTCTGTTGCTTCATGTCTCTTCTTCATCTTTGGGGAGATTGTCCAGTATTCACTGCCATATAGGAGGACAGATATCACGTAACAGTTCAGTATTCTTTCCTTTGTTTCTCTTGCTTCAAGTCTCTTCTTCATCTTTGAGGAGATTGTCCAGCATTCACTGCCATACAGGAGGACAGATATCACACAACAGTTCAGTACTCTTTTCTTTGTTTCTCTTGCTTCAAGTCTCTTCTTCATCTTTGGGGAGATTGTCCAGTATTCACTGCCATATAGGAGGACAGATATCACGTAACGGTTCAGTACTCTTTCCTTTGTTTCTCTTGCTTCAAGTCTCTTCTTCATCTTTGAGGAGATTGTCCAGCATTCACTGCCATACAGGAGGACAGATATCACACAACAGTTCAGTACTCTTTCCTTTGTTTCTCTTGCTTCAAGTCTCTTCTTCATCTTTGAGGAGATTGTCCAGCATTCACTGCCATACAGGAGGACAGATATCACGTAACGGTTCAGTACTCTTTCCTTTGTTTCTCTTGCTTCAAGTCTCTTCTTCATCTTTGAGGAGATTGTCCAGCATTCACTGCCATACAGGAGGACAGATATCACACAACAGTTCAGTACTCTTTCCTTTGTTTCTCTTGCTTCAAGTCTCTTCTTCATCTTTGAGGAGATTGTCCAGCATTCACTGCCATACAGGAGGACAGATATCACACAACAGTTCAGTATTCTTTCCTTTGTTTCTCTTGCTTCAAGTCTCTTCTTCATCTTTGAGGAGATTGTCCAGCATTCACTGCCATACAGGAGGACAGATATCACGTAACGGTTCAGTACTCTTTCCTTTGTTTCTGTTGCTTCATGTCTCTTCTTCATCTTTGGGGAGATTGTCCAGTATTCACTGCCATATAGGAGGACAGATATCACGTAACGGTTCAGTACTCTTTCCTTTGTTTCTGTTGCTTCAAGTCTCTTCTTCATCTGTGAGGAGATTGTCCAGCATTCACTGCCATATAGGAGGACATATATCACGTAACAGTTCAGTACTCTTTTCTTTGTTTCTCTTGCTTCAAGTCTCTTCTTCATCTTTGAGGAGATTGTCCAGCATTCACTGCCATACAGGAGGACAGATATCACGTAACAGTTCAGTACTCTTTCCTTTGTTTCTCTTGCTTCAAGTCTCTTCTTCATCTTTGAGGAGATTGTCCAGCATTCACTGCCATACAGGAGGAAAGATATCACGTAACGGTTCAGTACTCTTTCCTTTGTTTCTGTTGCTTCAAGTCTCTTCTTCATCTTTGGGGAGATTGTCCAGCATTCACTGCCATACAGGAGGAAAGATATCATGTAACGGTTCAGTACTCTTTCCTTTGTTTCTGTTGCTTCAAGTCTCTTCTTCATCTTTGGGGAGATTGTCCAGCATTCACTGCCATACAGGAGGACAGATATCACGTAACGGTTCAGTACTCTTTCTTTTGTTTCTAACAAAAGTTTTATTTTTATTAACAAAATTTTTTTTTTTTTTAAAAAGCCTGTTCAACATTGGCAAGCCATTTTTTATTTTAAACCGTTCCTGCAAACTTATATTTTTTTGTCTGATATTTATAGCAAGTTAGAATTTAATTTTCATGGTTATGTTTTATGACCGATGCAGAAAAAAGAAAGGTGATGACAAAGCAACAGAGTAAACTCACCTCAGGTGGATATGGACATGTGAATTTCATGACTGAAATATTCTATACATCCTTATGCTCATGACCAGAACATTGTCAAAATGGGGGGAAAAAAAGAAAATGCTCCAAATGTAATTAAATCAATTTATTTTAAAACATTAATTAAGTTTAACATGTGAGATATATCTTCTTCTGTGTGACATGTAACTTCAGGACATGGACAATCATGGCCCTCCACAATTTCCTGTCCTTTGTAATTCTGAGTAAATTTTGTCTTTTCACTATTTCTCCTAATCCCTGTTCTGCCAACCATTTACACAAGCTTGTTAGGCAGGGGTTATGCGGCACTTTTCTCTGTCTGCCTTACTGTCAATCTTCCTTTTGAGTGTCAAATTTTCTAAGTCCTCTTTCCTCATTAGATGCCCTAGAAATTTCAACTTTTTCTGGTCCTAATTGAAAGTGTTCTTTTGGTTTCCATTTTTTCTAAAACTGTTGTTGCTCACATGTTCATTCTCAGCATCCTTTTGTTGATCTAAATTTTTGTTGCCTTAAGTTTCCTCTTCATCTGCAAGGAGACAGTCCAGCATTCACTGCCATATAGAAAGAACAATATTACATAACAGCTCAGTACTCTTTTCTTTGTTTCTAATGAAATTTTCCTTTTCTTAATGCTTTGCTTAATTTTGGAAGGCATCTTTTGCTATCCTTTGGATTTCAGTGACACACTCTCTGACCTCTGTTTAAAGACTTCCTTGTTATTTAAATTATTGTAATTGCTTCATTTTGGCATCTCCAGTTTGTAATTTGCATTTTGGGTTGTCCCTTTTACTGACACGCATACATTCATTCGTTCTTACAATTGATACTTAGTCCTTTCTTCTCACTTTCCTTTACTATCTTCTGTTGGAATTTCAGTATTTTCCTTTCTGTCTCTGCTATTAACACTTTGTCATCTGCATATCTTATGTTCTTAAGATTGTGGCCACCAATAATGAATCTTGGTAGGATTTCTATTTTTGATATTTATATTTGTTTATTCATGTACTATTTCACGACTTGTCTTCCTATTTAAAAAAACTGTTAATTTTTTTTCAGCTTCTAAAACATGTCATGTATATAAAGTTTACATAATTCTTATAGATTTTTAATTTTTTGCCATTTTTCTTTCATCCTTTCCTGGAGTTGTAATTGCTGTTCATTTTGGTATTTTACAAGTTCTACTAAAATATTTTTAAAATCCTCCATGATAAAAGTCTTACGAAAAACTCACTTTTCAGTATTTTAGTCCTTGTAAATCTTTTGTCGCCAAGTTGTTGTGGAGACTGGTAAAAAACGGCAAAGGAGACTTTCTTTTTTTTGTTTTTCTCGGTGTGAGTTCGAATTCCTCGTTGCAAATTTGTTGTGGACAACGAGGGAGAATTTTGTTTCGATTTCCTTCCCGTGTGAGTTCGAATTCCTCGTCGGTAATTTGTTGTGGATTCCGGGATATCAATGGATAACAAACGCCAGGAATGGATAATGAAAATAAATGTATTAAAGTAATAATACAAACTGGTAATACGGGTTAGTAGATCTAGGAATGTGGGTTAGTAGCACTAATATATATACAGTCTTGGTATTGAAGTATCGCGGTATGACTCCTTACTGAGTCTACGTGCTCGCTAACTGTGACGCGTGCCACCGTCTCTGTGTGTGACTTACTCTACTACAACTGGACTCTACTACTCTTCTGTCATTCCGTCTCGACTCCTCCTTGAGTGTCGGGTATTCACTGGTAGTAGTATATGTATACCTTGGGTGAATCCATTTGTTTGAAAAGGGGAGACCCCTCAATAGATTCCATCTTATTATTGATGCTTTTTATTCCAACCCTCTGACCAGATCCACTCTTCATTATTCGTAATATTTTATTACATGCAGACAAAATACAATTACTCACTACAAAGATGCATTCTTGTTTTGATGCATTATGTGCATCTTGACTGGTGAGAACCAAAAATGGTCATCACCATAGGCAACCATTTTTGAGATGCACATAATGCATTGAAACAAGAATGCATCTTTGTAGTGAGTAATTGTTTTTTGTCCGCATGTAAAAATCTATAATAATAATAATTATTGCTCTACTCTTGGTATTAAGTGCTTTTTTGAATTAATGCTGTGAATGTTAGAATTTATATTATTTTCATTCTCATTACATTTGTGTGTATGTATATATATATATATATATATATATATATATATATATTAGTGAATATACGCAATATCCAATGTTGATAGCACAACTCAGAGTTTCATGCAGTTCTTGCAATCTTCAGGTGTTGAACATATTCTATAATGTATATTATATAAGGAAATATATATATATATATTTTTTTAAGCTTATCACCCCAAGCAAGGCTGGAGGCCACTAGCACACAACGGGTTACAGAAGGTTTGGAGGAAGAGCAGATAGGAGTGGTAAAAGAGAGGGTGTGGAGAAAGATAGTGGATCGCTCAAGGCAAGGGGGTTACAGAAGATTTGGAGCGAGAGCAGATAGGAATGAAAGGTGAAAGGATGTGGAGAAGGGAAGTGGATAGATCAAGGCAACTGGAGATGTCGATTGACGTTACGCTTAAATAGCTGGAGATTGTATTTGTCAGGGAAACAGGAATAAGGAAGGGAGTTCCACAGGCGAGATGTGCGAGACATGAAGCTATTGGAGTAGAAGAGACGTCTACATCTAACAGTTTCAATGGTGAAGGGGTGGGAACGGGATGACAGCCTCATAGCACATTTAAATTTATGAGGCCTAGGAACCAGCGAAAGCAGCTCATCGGAGCAATTATTTATATGTATGTATATATTGCATGCATGTATATTTTTTATCTTACACATACCTATATATTACACAGGGTGCAATGGGTAAATTGTCACCATTTTATATTTTTAATTTTGCGCCTGCATGTTGTTTTTGATTTTGTCAACTGCACAGTATCGTAGGGTCAGTTGGGCACCATCTGTGAGAAAGAGAGCACCATGATGCAATTCACTCCACCAGAAATCCATAAATGGCATGCTGTACTGCTTGGCATTCACACTGGAAGCTCCAATAGAAACATTGCAGAATGGGTGTCAATCAGTGCAGAGGATTCAGAAAGAGTCGGATGATATATCCAGTCAGCATCATGGCGTTTGGAGTGATCACTAGCGATGGCAACGTTATGCCTCCATTCATCTTCCAACAGAGCTTCAAACTCAACATGGAGGCCTACATCAAGTGACTTGAGAAGGTAGTGCTGCCCTGGGAGAAGAGGGTGGCTGCTGGAAGACCCTATGTCTGCCAACAGGACTCTGCACCATGCCACACAAGCAGGAGAACCTAGTCATGGCTGTCAAAGAATTTGCCACCACATCACCCCTTACATCTGGCCACCTAACTCCCCAGACTGCAACCCCCTTGATTATTATGTGTGGGGTGCAGTTGAGCAAGAGGCCAACAAAACTCCTTGTAACACCAAAGATGAACTGAAAGGAAGGATTATGGCAGCATTGACCAACATAAACAAGGAGACCGTCCAGAAGAGTTGCAGGAGACTCTGAAGTCATCTGGAGGCTGAGGTTGAAGCCAATAGCAATTGAATAAATTTACTCTTTAGTATTTCAAGATATTTTTGTGTTACTGTGAAAATATATTAAAATGAGATGTCAGTGTTATTTTCAGGTTTGTGTTATTCAGACGACAATTTATCCATCGCACTCTGTGCTTTATCAAACGCTTTTGTATAATCGATAAAACACAGGCCCACCTCCTCCTCCTGCATTTCTATTGCTTTTTCCCGATATCATTCTAAACATAAATATTGTATTCCTTGTACCAGTGTCTGTAAGGTAACCACACTGTTCTTGCCTTTTTATGGTCTAATTCTACTGTGTGCTCCATTCATCAAAATTAGGATAAGTTTTGTTATATGACTCATTAGGCTGATTGTCTGATCAAGTTCACATTCATTTGCACCTGGCTTCTTAAGCAGTGCTGTGAAAATGGATTGACTTAGGTCTTCCAGTATATCACCATTCTTGCATATTTCGTTTCTTATGTCTGTAATTTTATCAGTGCCAGAGTCATTGAAGGCTACCAGCCTCAGTATTAAAATTCCATTTACTAATTACTCAATTATTACTGACAAGTAACATTTGGATGATTTAAATTTCATTTTAGATCACCTTTGGAAAAGTGAATGCAGAAGTAGAGAAATCCTTAGCTTCAGAGTGAGTATTTTTTATTTATTTTTTCGTTTTTTTACAGAAACAATTTTTTTATAATAATGAAAATGTTCAACAGAAAATAGATAAAGTGGAAATAATAGTCGGGACAATTTTGGTGAAGCTGCCGAAGTTGGGGGGGGGGGAGTTGTCAAAGTTTTCTACAAAGAAAATGTAAAAAGCAGAGAAAGTATAAATCTGAAATTTAATATTCCAGAAACTTGTTAAGGTGATTTTTTTTTTTTAAAATAAAATTGTATTTCAGTCCAGTTTCTTCTTATTGAGACACAGTTTTTGAATGACATGGAATAAAGCAGACACAGAGAGAGATTTCAGTTTTTGGCTAAATCTCCGGCCTTCTTCAGGTGATATATGTTGGAATTTCAAAGTGAACCCTTTATAAGGACTGGAGCATACAACTGCCGAAATGTTGTGAATATAGCAATAAAGATAAGGACAACAGTCTGAACAGTGTAAATAACAAAAGGACAATTGAAGTACTGAGGAAAAAATTACTAAGAAATTGTTTTATATATATATATATATATATATATATATATATATATATACACACACACACTGGGTGTCCATAAAGTTTGTGTGCACTTTAAAAAATTTATAACTTTATTTGTATTTACGATAGAAATAATCTGTAAAAAATGTTATGAAGTTTAATGTACCTAGTTTTAAGTATAGCTAAAATAACTAATGTGATTTCAGGCATTACTGTAAATCAGTTGGCAAATGTTTTACGTGAACTGCAAAATCGTATTACCCTTTGTATTGCTAATGATGGAGGACATGTGGAAACTTAAATAAAATTTCAATAAAACATTACAAAATATAGATTTACTTCTTTCTAATCCTTTTCACAAATTATTTCTATCGCAAATACAAATAAAGTTATAAATTTTTAAAAGTGCACACAAACTTTATGGACAAACTGTATTATATATATATATATATATATATATATATATATATAAAAGAGAAAGAGAGAGAGAGAGGTTACTCACCATCACCTGAAGAAATACAACCACAGTATTAAAACCATGAAAGCTTTTGTATAGTGATTTCAACATGTTTTTATTATAATCTTTTATAATAAAAATATATGTATATATTATACCATAAGGTTGAAACCAAGGTAGCGGATTCAACTGATCACCTAATTTTAAAGTTAAAAGCTCTACAGGTTATTTCTGTTTTTTACACATATATTGGGCACATTTTACTACTACTGCTTCCTGCTCTGATTCAGCTCTAACCTTTAAACTTTTCTCTATTATATATATATATATATATATATATATATATATATATATATATATATATATATATGTATATATATATATGTATATATATATATATATAGTACATACATAATTACACATGTACAAATATCCACACAAATATTTTTATATATATATATATATATGTATATATATATATGTATATTATGAAATGGATTAAGTCAAACAATTATTTTAATATATTTTTTGTTTATACGTTATTTTTATAGATACGAATATTTAAGTAAATGCTCCGTTTATAAAAAACAGTATTAACAACATTTACTGGGGTGATTGTCTGAGAAATCTCAAAGAAAATATGTGTTCTCTGATAGGAATCAAATCTGCATCCGACATGGAACTAGATGCTTCCTCTGTAACTAAATGGTATAGCACGTCAGGCTATATGGCAGTTCCGTGTAGGATATAGGTTTGATTTCTGTCAAAGGACATATATTTTCTTTGAGATTTCTCTGACATTCAGGCCAGTAAATGTTGTTAATACTGTTTATTACAAACAGAGCATTTACTTAAATATTCGTATCAATAAAAATAAGGTATAAACAAAAAATATATTAAAACATGTTGCATATGTATAAACACGTACAAACACTCATACTCACACAGACATACTAGAAAAAAAATTCACACTTCAAATCCCCCCCCCCCAATCAAATTGCTCCCTGTTGAGAACTACAGGGTTAAAGGCAAATGTTTTTAGTGGCCTTTGCAGTACAAGTGGTTTTCTTTCTTGATGTTGAAAGTTTTTTTTAAGGAGTAAATAATTTGGATAAAAAGAACAAAATATAAAAAGGCCAACAAAATGAGAAAATCTCATTCATTAATCCAGAGTCCAGACCATTCATCTGGCTTCCAGAATATTGGAATTTCTGGAGAAAGAAGAAAAGAAATCAATTTTTGAATCTGTCAGGCTTTGTATTAATTCACTGTTTGACTGCTTTTAGAAGAATGACCAGGTACTTGTTGCAAACTAAATACCCAACAAAAAATTAAAAAACACAAAATATATGTATAAATTTTAAAACACAAACAAAAAAACAAAAACTGAAATCATATAAAATTGATTAATCAAATTTCATAGAATTTTTATCCTTCAAATGGAAGAATTGGAGAAAAATCAAATATAAAGTATGAAAATGAAATTGGATTTGTTTAAGGAAGTCGTGTGAGTGGGGAAATTACTTCGAAAATTTTCACTGCCAATTATAGACTTACAAAAATCTTGGTAAATCCATTTAATTAGTAAAATTTAATGAAACTTCCACAATGTAATAATTGGTAACTGAATGTATTCCTGAAAATAACTGTAACTGTATAACATTGACGGTACCAACTCTTAAGATATGTTTCTAGAAAGATCTGTTGACCAATTTATTCTTTGAAAACATATCTATCTGAAAGCATTGTTTATGAGCCCAGAGTGTGTGTGTGTGTGTGTTTATATATATACATATATATATATATAAACATATTGTTAAATATAACAGACAATGAATGTCCATTATGTTTGATCAGAAGCCATTCTAAACTCTGTATATTTACTTTAATTTTGGGTGAAAATAAAGACAAAAATCATCCAACATTTGGATATTTTTTTATTAAGTTGTTCCTTGATCTAAGCTTTTGGTTCACATGAGCCATCTTCAGAGTGGTTATGCGGACAACTAAAGAAAGATATTCACCATCAAAAGATTATATCCTGTTATGTTGATATAGAAAATCGCTATGTGACGATAACAGTTGTGGAATAATATAATAAATGGTTTGGAATTCAGAGTTATCCTTCTCGAAGATTCCTTTTCTTTATTATCTGTAAATTGCCATGACTTCTTGGAAAAGATAGGGGAGTGGTTTCCCATTGCCTTTTCCCAATAGCTCAGTCGGTTAAAGAGAGCGTATCTATACTCAATGTTACTAGGCTGGAATTGGCTAAGAATAGAGGGAGTATCAATTGGTTGATTTCTCACCTACAGGTTTTTAGAAAAGAAGTGATAAATGTTACCACATCTGTAACAACCGAATTACAGAAATTGGAGGTTTTTTGCAAAAGTATTTTCAATTATTAGCTATAACGAGTAAAGTACATCAAACAAGTCACTCTTTAACGGTGTTGTTAGAACATGTGAGAGCACAATTAGACATGCTGTCGCTGGGACACCTGTCTCTGAGTATAATAACTCCAGAACGATTAAGGGAAGTACTACTGGAGATACAAGCCAAACTATCCCATCACCTTAGATTACCTGTAGACTGCACCCAGCAGTTATGGAGGTATTATAGCACCTTGGGATGTACTACCTTGTTGGAAGATGACAAATTGCTAGTGCTAGAGCCGGTTCCATTACTGGACAGAGATAGTACCTTTGAAATTTATCAGGTGATGAATCTTCCCCTTCCCTATCCAAAACTAAGGCCAAAGATAGGAGCGGTGGCTAGGTACAAGGTAGAGATGGAATTTGTTGCCCTAAACCTAGCCATGACAGAGTTTATGCTATTAACAAAGGGAGAAGCAGAAAAATGCAAGAATGATGCCTTAGGTACCTGTGATTCTGTAAGTCCAATTTACGTGACAGGTAGTCACAATGTGTGTGTACTGGATTTATTTAAGAAAAATAAGAAGGGAATTAGAGATCATTGTCAGGTAGAGGTGTTGGCTAGTGTAATGTTACCTAAAGCAACCAGTGTCTCTGACGGAATTTGGGTGGTGGGCACACAAGAAGAGATCGAATTATCTAAGGTGTGTGGAGGGAAGCCCACCACTAAAATAAGAGTTACTCCCCCTTTGTTTTTTGTAGAGCTACCCATTGGTTGTGGAGCTCATGGTCCATCTATCTCTTTACCCCCCTACTACCAAGCAGAAGAGAAGTTTGAAGAGAATGAGGCCTTGTTAGAGCTGGTAGGAACGAATGCCAGTGCATGGATGGGATTGTGGGAACCCATTGTAAGAGAGATTCCTAAGATGTCGCTAGAAAAGATGCCAGCGTCATGAAGGCCAATCGATAAGATTGAACTTGGATGGTTGAAGTCAGAGTTAGATAAGATAGGTACACCAAATTTGGGCTGGAAAGAGAATTTGGTTGCTTTAATAACCTGGTCGACCGTTGTGGGAATTATACTAATGATAGTCGTGGCCTTGCTAGTTTGGTGGTGGTTGAAGAGGCATGCGGTGTTGTCGACTGGGCAGAATAAACTGGCACGGGAGTGCATGAGTGAAGGAGGGATTCCAGTTAGTGTACTTTACCAAGGTAGGTCTGACCCGAGTGCATTGGGACCCCTAGCTGATATTGAAGAAGAGTCCATGATTGTCGTGGAAAGATCTGAACCAACAAAAGCTTCGACAAAGCCAGTTGTGAAGGCGAGACAAAATCGGAGGGACAGATTTATGAAATAAATCGATTTAAATAAAAATTTTTTGTAATGAGACTGAAATAATTGGTAAGGAGTGTTGTGAACTCCAATTAAAAAAGAAAGGAAAGAACACGCGAACTAGTGAACTATGTGAAAAGGTTCTACTGCACAAGATCACCACAACAGTGAACTTTAAGCGGAAGTTGCATGTACATATGTATCGTAAGGACAATGAAAATGCAAATGGGCATTATGAGCCCTGAGAAAAACTGAGGACTTTGCATGCTGGAAGAGACGTATGTTTAAGTAGACCCTAGTCAAAAACATGTTGGACTGGGTTTTCTCATATTTTGTTGATAGGAAAGATCGTGTGTCATTTACTGTCTTCAAGTGCAGTCGAGCTGGGTGGAGAGATATCGAAAACTGGAAGTGACGTCAGGGATTGGAACAAAATCCCCGCTAACATGTACTGTTAATATACGTACCGATGCTTCTGCTACCATGAAGATTACTACTACTGTTACTATTGCTGAGGAGGAACGCAACTATAAACTTTAAGCCGCGCACAGAAATCTTTATCTCTCCATTGCAAGAGTCGTATATCGTTCTGAGATGATTTTACAAAAAGCTAATCACAACCCTCTCTCTCTCTCTCTAGAATCCATTGTATGAGTTTTTACGTCAATTACTTTCTTTTCTGTAACCTGTTTCTTTTCTATACTATTCTTTTCTGCTATATAAAAGACATTAACAATTCAACCATTGAATCGTTGTTTGTCCGGCTTTCTGCAGATATATATTTTTTTGGGGCACATTCTAAATTTCTTAGCACAGACTCTCCAGCCATCTCGACATCTTCAGTCGACCGTGAATGGATGGACATCACTTCTGCTTTCTGGATCAAACCAAACACAACATGGGCAGGAAGCAGGATTAAACCAGTGGACCAGTCAAATGATCTACGGATATCAGGAGACCTACGGTCACTCTCTTAAGTTTGGTTAAGACCGAGTAGACACCTCAACCCAGAGATTAAGACGTTGGAGGTTGAGGGGCTGGAGTGAAAGTGTTAGATGCCATGACTTCATGGGAAAGATAGGGGAATGGTTTCCTGTTGTGTTCTCCACGGTTCGGAATTCAAACAGAAAAGATAGCTTCATATCTTTCCCAATAGTCTTAATGTGTAAGTGAACGCAATAGACTAACCCAGAATTTGAGCTCAGCTCATCGATTCTGCATACATCTCTAATTACTGTCAAAAAAGCTAAACGCTTAAAATAGCTGTCCGTCAGAATATCCTCTTTACAAAAGAGATTGGGTTTAACGTTTCAAACCCCCTTTAATTAATGAAAAGTGTAAATGGATGAGCAACTATGATGGAATTTTTAACATTATTAAAAAACATTAGTCACCGACTTCTTTCCTTATTGATAATAATCCCGATGACATTAAAGTTCGTCCTTTGGACAGTCTTAGACAAATGTGAGTCAGCCTTCAACTGTGACATATGTTTACGTCTATGTTTTAACTCTACTCAAACCAACTGACAACTCTGCTTAAATTCATTTCTGTAAATCTGCCTGATGGTTGAAGGTCAGTCGTTCTTATGTATCATGTCAATTGTAAATTAATTGATGAAGAAGGGTGGCTGGGAATAACATTACATTAAGAAACAAAGACAAATATTTAACCTGCTTATATATATATATATATATATATATATATATATATATATATATTAGTTTTAGTGATTAAAATCAGATGTTCGTTATGACAGGCTTGTTTATCTGATCAGTAGTTTCAGATCTGCTGAACAATCACAATTATTTGTATATTGCAATTAAATGATTAGATTTTAGATCAGGGTTTCCCAACCTGGGTGGTATTGACCACTGGTGGGTGATGAGCAGCTGAACAGAAAATAGTGGGGGTGTCTGGAAATTTTGGTGGGCGATATAGAATTTTGAGTATTAAAAAGGTATTTCAACATATGTTACCCGTAAAAAGATCCAAAGAGGATATGCAAAGAACCTGTATTAAAAACAGGATATTAAATGCGAATAATTGGGTCATATTCTGAGATAAGATATAAATATCCTCACTAACAAGAAATATTTTGGTATGCTCTATAGTTTTGAAAAGGATCGTCAACATTCAAATAGTTTTGCTGACAATATTTTTTTTTTATTATAAATCAGATACAGGAAAACGAAAAACAACTTTGCAAGTAAAATTAAGAAAATGACCTCAGGATCATTTATAAGTTGTAGCCTCTGTCTGTCTGTTATCAAACACTTCCTGTGGTTTTGGAGATAGAACCCCATAACCGTATTTTGAAACTATATGTAGAACAATCACGTTGTCAAAATTAATCCTCCTTGAAAAAGAGAGGTATTTATGGTGCCATGGAGTATCTCATTGTGCTCAAGTGAGATAGTCCATTGCTTGGGCTGTGATTGGATGCTGGTACATGAGTGGAGGTATTTCTGTATAAATACCAGCTTGATTCATCAGTCAGTTTGCTTCATTTGTATTGAGTTACAACCTGCTTTATTTTTGTTTGCCAGCTGGACGCTAGCTGGGACCCTTACGCCGGTAAGTGTTGTTATTCTACACTATATTACTCAGGATACTTGGATAAATATATTTCATTTTGATCAAAGGGAATATCCAGGGGCACAAAAACCCCACTGAAAGTTTTTCCCCTTTGACATAAATTTGAACAAGGGCATGACTCCTATCCAAAATATAGAAGGAGAAAGCCAGAAGATGGAGGACACATTGGTAAGATCATTGAGTAATATTGAAATGCATCATTTTTCTCTACAAATTATAACAATGATTTAAAATCAATTATCATTTTTTTACAAAAAGAATGTTTGACAGGCAGCAAGACGCAGGTAATTTGGTTAGGTTAATATAAAATTGTTTTTACTTCTTTTATCACATTGGTCATCTCATATTTATCAAGGCAGTGAAAGTGCCCGTCAAAACATAATCATTGTATGCTTTTGAACATTTACTATACAGGTGGGTGGTGGAAAATTTTTCTGTCTGAAAGTGGGCGATAGCATAAAAACCTGTTTTAGATAAAAGGCTACAGGTTGAAATACTCTAATAAGATGTAATGCATAGTAGTGAGCAAAAGGGGCACAGCCCAAATATGAAGTACATATTGGGGATGTGAAAATTAAACATATATAAAAAGTCAAATACAAGTGATATACACAAAAATCCAAAGGTGAATAGGAATACCAAAATAAACAATGCTCCCAAAATACACCAGTGAAACATCATAAAACTTAAAAGAATATTCAGACATAAAAGTGGGTGGAGTATTGCAATTGTGCTCCCTAAACCTTTAGAATGGAAAATGTCATTTTAATTCAAAGATGCTTGAAATTATCACAAACTATTGTTTTAAAACTTTTACTATAAATAGGTATTATTTGCAATTTTCTTTTGCACCTATTACCATCAATATGACATCTCCAAGTCATCTTTCCTGATGATGTGTCCCAGGAAAGCTTTCTGATTTTAAGAGTCCTTTCTATTCCCATTTCCTTTAAAAACCTCCTCATTGCTCACAGGTTTAGTTGATGGTATTCTCAGCGTCCTTCTGTAGAACTAAATCTGTTTCTTCTTCATAAGTGAGGAAATTGTCTAGCATCCACTGTCATAGAAGAAAACTGATTAAAAAAAAAAAGATGATGGCACGGCAAAGAAATCGATCAATCCAGAACAGTCATAACACAGACTAGCTCAAAAGAGCATCGATGAAGGACATCTAGCAACACAATATCTTACAATGTCCAGTTCACATTTTTAAGCATGGACAAGCAGCACAGTATTCTTCTTGTATATATTATTCTTTTATGGATTATGGAAAATAAATTAGTTGATAATGATTATACTTAATGGAGAGAGTGAGACAATTAAAAAGACTTTAGAAAAAACGAATACAAAAAAAAATGTCCCCGTTCTAATTTAACATTGGTTATTTATTTGTTTAGCGGCACATCAACACCTTATGAGTCATTTAATGCCAAAATTTAATAAGTTTCTAAAGAATGAAAATTTATTAAACCATAGACATGAGTTAACGGTTTTTTCCCGACATTAACAAATTTTCGCATTATATAATTAGCTTAAAAAAAAATTAAATTTCATAGTCTAATAAAAGGCTTAAAAGCTTAATTCAATCATAAAATTGAAAAACCCTTTATGAAGTCATCAAAAAAACAAATTGTAGTTCAGTGCGACACATTTATATATGAAACAGCCATTTAAAAAAAAAATAAATAAATAGATAAAATAAAATAAAACAAAATTCTCTAGACACTTCATGACATATCATGGTGCCAAAAGCTATCTTTCGCTGTGACTGACCAGACGATATGTGTACATGAATGCCATTGTTCGCTTTGAAATGGATACCCCACCCTACCTCGGCTTGACCTCTTTCCGAAGGTGACTGAGATGTGGATAAAAATTAACTGTTAAGTCCCTTATCAAAATGGTCGCCCCAGCCGTTTCCATAGTAATTAATTTTGCAATCGAACATGCTTATAAAGATGCGTAAATTTCAAGATTGGTTATTGCTAAATTTTCGCTTGAGGATGAAACAGGGCTTGATACCTTAATTCAATTTAATTTTAATAATTATATTGAGGGTTTCAGCTCTTGTTTTTGAAACATGAGAACTCTTAAGTAGCGAAGGAATCATATTTTTTTAAAAATAATTATAATTTAAGCTCTACTTCTGTATGGAGCACTGTTTTTTAAAAATAAAAACAAAAATACGAAAGAACTCCGGATTATTTACCTAACGTGTTCTTTCCTATTTTTCTACATACCTACACACACACAAACATATATATATATATATATATATATATATATATATATATATATAAAATAGAATTTGGGGGATTTAGGCAAATCATTATAGTAATTCATCACGTCTAAAAGAAGCCTCAAGAGAATGCAGAAAGCACTGGATGGCTGTTTTGTCCTATTTTGGGGACTCAATCAGCTGTGCACATCCACTAGATTCGAACACAAACAGTTTCAATACAATGGAAGCGTCATACCAACTGTACCAACTGGCCACGGTGATGAAGAAGAGGCACAATCCATTGGGTTATGAATACTTGGATGAGTATCGCCACGGAATTTGTGATTAGTGGCAGTATATTGAGTCTATTCAACTTCTTCTTCATCACTGAGGCCCATTTGTACAGGTGACATGACACTTGTGTTGTATCGAAAAGGTTTGGGTTTGAATCTCGGTAGTAGATGCACACGGCTGATGAGTCCCCAAAATAGGACCAAATGACTGTCCGGTGTTTGCTGCATTCTGTTGAGAATTCCTCGAGACTCTTAGCATTACTATAATGATTTTATGTGTATATATATATATATATATAAGATTGGAGATTTAATTTATTTCACATAATAATTCATTGAGTCTAGACTAAGAAAGCTCAACAGAATGCAGAAAGCACTGGACGGCTATTTTTGTCCTTTTTGGGACTCATCAGCAGTGTGCATCCACTAATGAGAATTGAACCCGGACCGTTACGATACAACACAAGCATCATACTACTGGGTCAGCAGAGGTTTCTTTTTCTAGACTCAATGAATTTATTATCATATGAAATTAATTAAATCTTAAATCCTTGTCTATATAAGCCTATGTTTGATCCAGGTATAATACTCTGGAGGGAATGGCCTGGTGAAGGAAGATGTTTGCTCTTGCGGTCGGTTACAGTGAATTATGTATGCTTGGATGTGTATCACGACCGGAATTAAGAGTAGTTGCACTATATTGAGTCTAGTTGGTTTCCTTTTTGGTCCAGTGGTATGATGCTTGCATTGCATCGTAAGGGTCTGGGTTCAATTCTTGATAGTGGATGTGCACTGCTAATAAGTTCCAATAAAAGGACGAAAAAAACATCCAGAGGTTACTGCATTCTGTTGAAAATTCTTGTTCTAGACTCAATGAATTATTATGTGAAATAATTACATACATACATGCATGCATGCACATACATACATACATACAGTGTAACCCGGATATAAGAGAGTTGTCGGGACCGGAGAAGAAGTCTCTTATATCCGGGTTTATCTTATATCCAGGTTTGGTCTATTTTGTTTAGGTAACACAGGCTCTAATTTGGGACCAGATAAAAGCTCTCTTATATCCGGGTTACACTGTATATAGGCACCCCGAGGTGGTGTAATGGTTAGCAAGCTTGTCTTGCTAGAACAATTACGACTGAGTAGTGAGTTCGATCCTCACTGGGTGCCCCATACTTTCGGCCTTGTGTTACATCTAAGCTATGCTTGGAAAATCACTATATATATATATATATATATATATATATATATATATATATATTCGTTATGGCATTTGCCAGTTTTAGGGGTGGGGAGTGCTAACAATATCTGATATAATGGGTGCACTGGAATGCCTGCTTTGTTAGTTTTACAAGGATAATACTGACCACTCAATGATACAGGCACATGAAAAAAATAAATGAACACAAAATAATTAATGAAAGACAAGAATTTAATAGTGATTAGAAAACTAATTATGAAAGAATATAAATCATATTTTATAGACAAATCGAATATCACGTTAGAACAACCAAATTGATGGTGCTCCCAATATATAAACATATATATATGTAACTCAGAAAGAAAAATATATTGTTTAAAATTTGCTATATTTATGAGATGACAGTGCTTGATATTCAGGATAGAGTGTCTATAGATATAAACAGTGTGGACAGAGAAATAAACACTGCATAGTGAGTGGCAGTTTGGCAAACATGGACGTTCATGCCCACAAAAATATAGAGTGTCACAAGGATGATTTTTAACGTGAAACCAGAGTCTTATTTTAACTACCTACATTTTTTTGGCAAATGTTCTTTCAAAAAGCAAAATGATGAGAATTGGAACAGAAACCTAGACATGTGATGAAAGTGAATTTAGACATTTTTTTTCTTCTTCTTGAGAATTTACGACAAAAATATTAAACACTATTTATTAGAGTGTTTTTTTACAAGAATCATTTTATATTTACAAAATTCTAAAAACTAAGACAAGTGTATTAAAACTAATGCAATATTTATCATTTACCAATTTATAAAGAGATAAATATGAAAACAATTTTTTATTCATAAATTTATAAACATTTACTAAATTATTCAAATATGCGAAGCAACTATAAAGAAATCCTTATTATTTACCATTTTATAAAGTTTGAATCGATTGGCAATTGTTTTGTCAACCATTCCAATAAATAAAATAATAAATAGTGTTTATTATTTTTGTTGTCAATTCTCAAGAACAAAGAAAATGTATAAATTCACATTCATATGTTTCGGTTTTATTACAATTCTAATCATCACTTTTTAAAGCAATAAACATTGCTGAGGAGTGAAGGTAGTTAAAATAATAGCAGTGTCAAGGGAAAAACTATCATTTTGATACTGTTTTATTTACAGGCATGAAGGTCCATGTTTGCTAGTAGTTTCATGCCTAAAGCATCAGGATGTGTGTGCATATATATATATATATATATATATATATATATATATTGATTGCATGTCAAGTATTTCTCTTCCTTAATTTTGAATATTTATATTTATATGAATGATTGACAAAATGTCAAGATAAAATCATTTTGGGATGTTTTATAGTGTTAGGCAGTGTGCGTGCATTTTATAGTGTTAGGCAGTGTGCATGCATTCATGTTCGTATGGGGAATTCTTACATGTACGCACATACACACACGCATCTCTCTCCCCCTCTCTTAACCACTCCCCCCTTCTCTTTTTCTCTCTCACAGACATTCTTCTTTTCACACAGTTTTTCATTCATTTTTGCTGATGGCATATACTGGCAAATACCCAACCAGAGTAAACCTGAACTTTTGATTCCCCCTCCCCACAAGAACCATCATTGCCTGAAATGGTTAAATTCTTCAATTCAGTGATCTTGTTTGTTTGTGAAAATATATATTACGTTAGGTTTAAATTTTAAGTTCCTATTTTATTCCTTCACACTTCCGAGTTGACAATGCCAATATAGGTTGTCTTCTTGTTGGTTGAAATAGCTATTTGAATGAGGTAAATTTGGATTTCTATTCTATGTAATTATATATATCTCACAGGGAAGATTGACGGAAACAGGAAACATGGTAAATGGATGGAATAGCTGGGTTTAGGAGAGATGGCAAAAAGTTATAAAGAGCTACAAAGGACAGGAAATTGTGGAGAGCCACGATCACCAACATCTTGAAGGGACACAGCACATAAAAGAAGAATAACAAGCTAGTTCAGTTTGGTTTATTTAATTTAATGTCATATCAACCTCAAAGGGTTATTTAATGCCAACAAGATTTTTCGAATAGGTTCGTATGAATAGATTATGTATTCTTTGTAAGGAATCATTTTGTAGAATTAGGTTACAATGACATATTTTGCAAATGAGGATTTTGTCAAGAGTCAAATATATTGTTGGTAATAATGTTTCCTTCAAAAATTGCTTGCAAAACAATGTTGGTAAGCACATTTGGTAAACAGTTCTTTGTTTTTGTTTTATATTTTCCTGTAGAGCCCAATTTCTTTAATGAAATTTATGTTATTTGGATTGGTATTTTCAAAAAGATCCTTTAAGTTAACCAATTTGTAAAGATTTTTTGGGGTTTGCTGGAAGTTACAGCAATTTAGTAGAATGTGTTTAACAGTATATGATTCCTGGAATGGAATACATATTAGTGGTTCATCATTTTCTAGTAGATGTTAGGAATGACAAGCTAGAGTAAATGGATGGCGGAATGAGGTTTAGGAGAGATAACAAAAAGACAAAATTTATTAAGAGCTCCAAAGGACAGGAAATTGTGGAGAGCCATGATCGTCAATATCCTGAAATTGTTAATCAGAGAGCTGAGCTCCAGTTGGGTTCATTATATTCACTTAAACACAAATAACCTGGGAAAAGGTATGAACACACCTCTTCTCCTGCCAACTCAGACTTGTATCATTAAACCAGTATTATCTTTAAAAAAAAAAATTCTTACAATGTAAAACTATTTTCTGGCTTTAAATAACCTGCAAAGGATTGATAAGTTGTAGAAAACAAATCTATCAATGAAATATGGATTAGCTACTCAGGCACGTCTTTTAGATTTATTTACATTCTCTGGAATATAAATGTATAGAAACTACCATGGCCACAAAGTGAGGGACCAGTTTATATATTGATTGTAATATAGAATTGATCTCCCACTTTATAACCACCTTATAATTTCTTGTTTGCTTATCAAATTCTGATTAGGTATGAATGCACCTTTTCTCCCCTCCAGCTATGGGTCAATTAGTAAGACTTGTATCACTTAAACCATTATTGTCTCAAAAAAATAAAATAAAAATAAATAAAATTGGGTAGAAAATATTTAGACTTTGGCATTCAATTACCTGTAGATGATGCTAAACAAAAATAACGAAGCAAGAGTTAATTAAAAAAATGAAAATGCTTTTGGATCACCCAAATATTTGTTCTTGTTATTAAAGCACTTCAGCTGATAATGTAGGCATCTAGCACTGGTTCATTAGATATGATTTTAGAGTATTCAGAAGAAAAAGAAAAACAATTTGAAACAACGTCTATAAACCTAGCTACAGCAAATAGAGGAGGTTAATTTTGGACCAAAGCCAAATTCATTCAGTTGCTCTTCTGGATGTTACGAAGTATGATAGCCTGCTTTGTTTTTGACTAACAATTTAACATTAGTTGTTTTTTTTGGGTGGGGGTGGGAGGTCTGGGTTACACAACAATTTGACAACATCAGGTCCTTTTCAGATATTGTCTGGAGAATATTTTGTTACTAGATAATTACATATGAAGAATCTATTAAACAAATACATCGAAATTTTGATTCATTCTAGTGATCACAGTGATTTATAAAAAGCTTCACTGGAAAACCATTTCATTTCAGTGGGGGAGGTGCTGCTACAAGGTTGGAAT